>APFE031310086.1:0-13542 GCA_000404065.3 Pinus taeda
AATCTGATGCTTTTCAAACATTCAAGAACTTTCATACATGGCTTGAAAATGATGCACAATCTCATATTGGCTCTATTCACACTAATAATGGAAAAGAATACACTTCAAATGAATTTGAAAACTATCTTCGCCAACATCGAATCAAACAGCAAACAACTGTGCCTTATAATCCCCAGCAGAACAATGTAGATGAAAGAATGAATAGGACAATATTAAATATGGTATGCTCCATGTTGTTCTTCAAAAATGTAAAAATGATGTTTTGGGCTGATGCAGTTCTATGTGTTGTATATATAAACAATAGATGTCCATCTAATGTTATCAGAAACAAGACACCTTATGATATGCGGTATGGGCACATTCCCTCGGTAAAGCAGCTTAGGCTCTTTGGTTCCACCTGTTATGCCTTAATACCAAAGGTATATAGAAACAAACTTGGTGCAAGAAGTCGTAAATGTATCTTCCTAGGGTATTCAAACACCTCCAAAGCATACCATCTCTATGATGAAGTGAACAAAAATTTTGTTGTATTTAGAGATGTAATCTTTCTTGAATCATCCCAAACTGACAATGTTGTTGAAAGGAAACATGATCACTTGCATAGATTCACAAATGCAAAATAATTTCAAGAATTTGATAATCAGATTCGACATCTTGAAGGGGGGATTCCTATTCTAGATCTACCCGGGGAATCTTCTTTTGAAGCATTCTCTCCCTTGCATGAAACTCCAACAATGGATGATACTTTGAGTGATGTGATTGACAGAATTGGGAGACTCAACCTTGATTCAGTCCCAACTCAATCAACAGAGAAGTCTGGACCGTCTGAGAAAGGTCCCCCAAAGTGGATGACAAAGACACTTGAAAGTGTTCATCCTGATGAGGTTGGAAAGACAAGAAGTAGAAATTCAAATTGGCAAAATGGAGCTAATGTAGATGACTCTGATTCACCTATTGATATGGATGTTTCTTATAATTGTGAATTCAATTTGTCTACAGATTTTGAACCAACTTCCTTCAAATAAGTTGCTTTTCATGATGAATGGAGAGAAGCAATGCAAAAGGAGTATGATGCCCTGATAAAGAATGGCACTTGGAAGCTGCTTGATCTTCCATTGGGAAATAAACCAATTGGTTGCAAGTGGGTCTACAAGAACAAGTTTAAAGTTGACGGCTCACTTGACATGCACAAAGCTAGGCTTGTGTCAAAAGGTTTTGCACAGAAGGAAGGGGCCTATAATGAGGAAACTTTTGCCCCCATAGAAAAATGGGCTACCATCCGAACACTCTTTTCCCTAGCAGCACAGAATGGTCGGAAAGTTCATCAAATGGATGTAAAAGTTGCTTTCTTGAATGGAGATCTAAAATAAAATGTTTTTATGTCCCAGCCTAAAGGATTTTCTGTGAAGGGACATGAACATAAATTATGCAAAGCTGTGAAATCCTTGTATGGCCTCAAACAAGCACCGCGACCCTGGTATGAAAAACTGACTAAGCATCTTCTGAAACTCAATTTCAAGCATTGTGATATTGATGATGCAACTTTGTTTGTCAAGAAAGTTGGAAAAATAATTTTATATCTTGTGGTCTATGTAGATGATCTTTTGATTATAGGGAAAAATGAAAGCTACATTGCATCCATAAAGAAGGAATTAAGAAAGTGTTTTGAAATGACTAATTTGGGTTGTGTCCATTACTATCTTGGTATTGAAGTAACTCAACATCCGAAGTCCATACTCCTTTCTCAAAATAAGTACATTGGAGATCTGTTGAATAGGTTTGGCATGATTGAATGCAACCTGTGGCTACTACAATGGAACAAAACTTAAAGCTCGCATCCATTGAAGGAAAAGAATTTGAGGATGCAACAAAGTATATACATCTTGTAGGAACTCTCAACTACCTAACCACTACCGGACTAGACATTTATTTTGTTGTTAGAATCCTCTCTAGATTTATGCAAAAGATTTGTGAGGGACATTGGTCTATTGCAAAAAGTGTTCTAAAGTACTTGAATGGAACTCAAGACTTTGGAATCAAGTATACACAGGTGGGCAACTTCAACTTGATAGGATACTCTGATTTAGACTTTGATGGAGACAAAGAAACTGGGGTATCTACTTTAGGTTATGCTATGAGTCTTGGATCAGGAGTTCTCCTGGAGATCATGCAAACAATCAGTTCCAACAGATTCCATAACAAAGGCAAAATATGTGGCAGTAGGTGAGGCAACAAAAGAAATTGTGTGTCTTAGGAAAATTCTTGAAGATTTGCAAGTAAAACAAGTACAATCAACTCCACTCATGATTGATAATACCTCTACAATAATGTTGGCCAAGAACCCCAACTTCCATGATTGAACAAAGCACATCAATACTAAATATCATCTAATTTGACATCATGTTGAGGCCAAAACAATCCATCTCCACCATTGTTCCACTAATGAGTAAATTGCAGACATCTTCACCAAAGCACTTGGAAGAGAAAAGCTTGAAAGACTCAGAATGATGCTTGAACTCACCAACATCCCTTTAGATTAAGGTGGGGAATGTTGAAACCTAATTAGAGGGATTGGGTGTACAACTATAATTAATGTAAATAAATAATAGAGAATATAGAGATTCATCGGGAGATGAACCGAATAGTCACTCCCTCCAGTATATAATAACGAACAACCCGAATGAATAATATGCGCTCTGATTTGAGGAGTTACCTCTTGGTCTGATAGTAATATTGGATTAAGAACTATAAAGGTCCTTCAATGGTGGGGAATCTCAACATATTGAAGGAAAGAGAGGGACACCTGAATTTCCAAACCGATGAAAGGTATCTCTTCATCCATTCACATAAGAATATGAAAGGAAACAAGTCTAACCAAACCTGGAGAACTTTCATCACTATCTCCTGCAAGGACACCACAATATAAATTTCAAAAAAATGACAAAAATGTCCACACAGTCATTACACTAATTATGATATCTTTTTTATGAGTAAAAATTACCAATCACCTTGCTAATTGATGACCAATAAGGGGCTTGATATTAATACATGATCTATTTTCATCATTACTATCATCAACATGTTCTATTATTTAGAATGAGATTTTGTGAATTTGCATGCGTGCTTTTCCACATTTAATTTTTTATATCCCACACAATTGGAATCTTGTTCCATTTGGCCTATTCTACTTCCATAGACTACATTTTTTAAAGAGGGTACAAAACACTAATGATATGTTCTTTTTCCATAAGTTCTTCTCATTTTTTGGATGAATTTTGTGGAAATTTTATTCATGCCAATTATGTGGTAGGAAATAATGTTCCATTATTCTTTTTTATCATCTCTTGTTTATGAGTTAGCATGCTTCTATTATACTAGTTCATTATGATGATGTCATGTAAAGATCAGGTTGAGTGGCTTTTACATTTGATTTCCACTGTAGTCAACTATTGAATATATAAGTTTTTTGTTAGGTTGAATGATGGGACAACATACTTTCATTTCCACTAGTGCTCTCTTTTTCATATACAATCACATGTGCTAAAATACAAACTCATTCTTCCTTTTACCTTGATAATCAAATGATGACAACTTTGTATCTTGTATTAACAATGATAACTATGTATTGAAGCTATACCTTGAGCCCTTAAATTCATCCTTTCCTTACCCAACATGGCCATCTCCTATTGGTATCAAAGTTCAATTTTTGAACCAACATTTGTCTTCAATACTATTTCATGATAAAGAAAGAACACAACCATTGTTGGATTTCCTTCGAGCACATAAATACCAAAGTCATGTCATTTTTCTTTCTCTGGCTAATATATTTCATCATTTTGTTTGATAGTTAATTCATTATTATTCTATGCCAATAAATCTCTATCAAATGGCAGAGAAGGATGACCTCACTATTTTAGAGATATATAATATGAATTGATTAAAAATTCACACGATTATTTCGATTCTCTTCTCTCTATTTCACTTCTTTAGAGAAAAATATATATTCAAATACCAACTCAACTCAAATCAAACTAAAATATAAAATCCTAGTGATGAAGATGTTTCTCTCTCCATACCTTATAATGGCATTATTTTTTTGAATTATACTTGAAGTTCAGTGATAATAACTTGGATTTATATATTTATTTTAGCACCAAATTGAAATCATGGTAAAAATACGAATATCCCATTAAATATGATTCAAAAAATATCAGCTTTACTAATAGCATGTGGCCAAGTAATTTCTTAGGTGTGAAGTTTTATTAGAGGCATTGTTTGTTTATTTGTTTTGGTTAGAAAATGGTTTTCTCTTACTTTTATGTGACTTTCAATTTATCATATCTAACATGTTGAGAAATGGGAAAGAATAATGTGTGACATTTATCTTGTAGAAATCGATGTTGAATGAAAGGATAACGAGTTTAACCAAGCTACAATCCGCTTTGGTAATGGTAAATGGACATCTTAAAACTTTACCTAAGATTACACCATATAAATAGTTTGAGGATAAGTAATGTATGGCTTTTTTATTTGTAGATATGTTCTTTTTTTAATCCAAGAGATCATTGAGATCATTTTTTCTGATTTTCTACTTTATTTAGCCATTCTCATGACGGGAACGCTTTAAATACAAATTACTTTTCTACATATAAAAGATAAAAACAAATGTCAATTCCTTCATTTGATTGTTACTTGACTTTGGTGTGGGTAGGTTACATGAAATGTGAGTGGAGAAAGGATGGGGAGACAATATAGAGATCATGGCTTGGATATGATTCATTTGTTGTTGGAGATCCTTTAGGCACTTCAGCCATCAACTTTCGAAATGTTTCTAGTAATTATTCCTATGGTTATCAATGTTGTGATTCTTTCACCTCGTGGTTATTTTGGGCAAGCAAATGTTTAGGAATGCGTGATAATATATCGATGGGTAGGTAAATATTTTTTTATTATAAAATTTACAATGTCCATTCCATGATATCCTCTCTTCATTGTTTAATTGTATTTTGAACGTTTATTTCATTTTTTATATATATTTTAAATATGAAATTGAAAGTACTTGGCATTATGTCTGTTTAAGTAACAACTAAAGGTTGAAGATGAAATTAATATTACATGAAATTGATTGAAATCCTTTTAATTGTTTTGTATTGAAAAAATTTCATGATTATTAGAAAAGTTTGCTTTCATGTTGTTATTTGAGAACATGTTGTTTATATACTTGACCAAGTTCATGCATTAGACAACAAATTGTTGTTGTGAATACAATGATAAGGATTAGACATCACACCTCAGATTATTGGTTTTAACAAGTTATTTACAGCTTGAGATTTTTAGCATGTAACTTAGTTGGCATGATTGTGCCTAAGCTTTCCCTGAAGGTTGAATACTAAGTAACTAAGGTTTTCTTTTCTATGATGACTTTAATTTGTTTAAATACGTCATTTTCCCACATAGTGGCCACTATTGCTCAACTGAAGAAAACTTGTTTGAGTTTCTTTCTCTTATGGGGAAGAATGGCTTTAACATTGTTGATGTTCAAGTATCTGTAATATAAATCCTTTATACTCTACTTTCATTTATATTCTAGTGTTCATATTCTTTCATGTCTTACACTTTGCGTGCTAGATTCTTTTGTTCTCAGAAAAGGAACTAAGTATTGATGGTAAGTAGCAAGATTTGAGGAAAGAGGAGAACACTAACACTGGAGTGATAAATGCAAAAGGAGAGAGAAGATAACTAGTCTAGTGGTACCCTTAAAGCCAATATCTCGCATAAGGCACACACATAGAGACTGATGTGTTGGTGAATTCACCTACAATAACTTGACAACACAATGATAATGTTTTATAGTGATGAAGCAATGTTTGATGTGTAAATTGTAGTCCAGCCACTATTAAGTTAGAAACTCATATTGTAATACTAAAGATTTCGTATAATATAATTTATGTGGTTGAAATTATTTATAGTTGCACATGATATTGTTTGGTATTTTAGCTAACATATGTAATTTCGAATTTCCATATTAGATGAGCCAATTCATATTGTATGATGTTTTTTTTTTTTAGTCCCAAAATCATACTAATTAATCTATGTTGATTAATGATGAACACATAAAATCAATCTAAAACTACTAATTAGTAGTTTATATTGATTAATGATGAACACAAATAAAATGAATATATGACTAAATTAGTAGTTTATAATGATCATTAATGAATAAAATGAAATGAATATAAACTATTAAATTAGTTGTTTGTATAATGAATATGAAACTACCAAAAAAATATAAATGATTACTGCAATTGATTAATTTTTCATTACAGATGACAACTAAATTTTGCATATATATGACTATTAGTAGCTAATCTATAGTATCTTATAACACGACAAAAATTCAGTCATATTTCTTTAGTCATTAATTGGTTTCAAATGATGACTAAAATTTGCATATATATGACTATTAGTAGCTAATTTATAGTATCTTATAACATGACCAACATTTTGGTCATTAATTAGTTTTCTCAGATGATTATATAGTAATATATTTTGTTGTATATTTGGTCATTAATTGTGGCAATTAATGACTAAATCAATAACTAAATTAATGACCAAATTTATGGCTAAATATACTGCTAGATGATAAAATTGAGACAATTAATTAATGACTACGCTAAAAATCACTAAAAGTTGGTCACGTTATAAGACACTGTAAATTAGCTACTACTAGTCACCGATTGAAAAATAGTAATTTATATGCAAATTTTAGTCATTGTTTTAGTAACTAATTAACCATTTTGTATTAGTGTAATGAGTGGGTATAGAAACTCAAGTGACAATCAACTCAACATCTTCCTAGATTATAATTGAAATGTAGAACGGGAGAGATGACCTACCTCGCTCTCATGCTACTCTGATTTCCTTTGTTCAGATCTTCAAACCACTTATGTCACAAACTTGTTCCTGATTCTTTTAATATTTATATACCTGCATAAGTGATAAAGAGGCAACAAAGAATGCAAAAACCAATGGTGAATACAATAATAACCTACTTAGTTGATCAAGGAATGCTAAGGTGATACATACATGAACATATATATTTTGGGAAGACGAACCAACACATGTATATTATTTAAAGAATAAAGGGAAGCTTACAACCATAGCCTTGATATTGAAAGGCTATCCTTGAGTGGTAATCCAAGTGCAAACCAAGAAACTCTTCAAACACTCCTTCTTCAAATCTAATGAATAGCCTCTAAGCACAAGCTTAGCATAAGGGTGCAAATGGACATAGACCAACCATTTGGGAATGGGAGAAGAGGAATTTATAGGCTCCGAGAGGGATTAGGACTTCTCTAAAGATAGCATTAGGCCCACATCTCAAGGATGTATCTCGTAGGGATAAGACAAACATGTCAAGTTAGGAGGATTCAACCTCATTTATGTGAAACCACCTCTAGCTCATTGCTCTGGAAGCTTCTAGATCACGAATATTCTCATCTCCTTTGGGAAAATTACCTTTTTTAGACCATCGGGGGTATATGAGAAAGCATAGTGATGCCATCATTGGTCTAGCATAGTGCAACATGTGACCATCATGGTTTTTAGCCTAATAAGAGTGATGATGCTCAAATTAGGGTTTTAAGAGCTATTTCTTAAGTGAAAGCTCAAGATATTTTCCAAGAAAAGTTAAAAGAGGGATTTGGGCTATATACATGAATGAGTATATTGTATAATGGTCATGTTTCGGGAACTTTGTGGTATGTGACAGGGAAGTTCAGGAGGTGTGATAAAATATTGTGTAACAGTATTCCATGTAGGTGAAAGATGTCTCTCATGAAAATATTAGCTATCTCAAAATTCCCAAATGTAGACTACATCAATATAAAGTGGGATGCTTTAGTAAACACATCTACAACCACCATGATAGAATCATGTTGTGTTTTTTCCTTGGTAATCTCGTGATAAACACCATTGAAATTTAATCCAACTTTCATTCGATTATGGATAGACATTTAAACAATTCCACTACATGTTGATTCTCTGCCTTTACTTGTTTATGTTTTATGTAGTTTGATAGATATTCAGCCACATCCCTCTTCATACCTAGCCAAAACTATTTTTTCCTTAATGAAGTAATCATTTTTTGCTAACCAAGATGGCTCGCGGAATGTCTTCTGTGATACTCATCTAGTATTGTTTGCTTCAATGTGCTCAAGTTAGGAATATACAATTGATTTCAGTGAGTAGATTTTCTCACTTTCTAGCATACTAGGTATTTCATGTTTACTGTACTTTTTGCTGAATTTCAAAATACTTAGCATCTTGTAGTACTCACTTCTTCACCTACTCTAAAAAATTTGTAACTACACTACTAACATATATCCCTATCATAGCATGAGCATGTCTAACTAGAGCATCTTCTAGTTTGTTTTCCTTCCCTTTTATGTGCCTTATTTCAAATTCCAAATTTTTGAGGGATGGAGACCATATTGCTTACCTAAAATTTAAGTATGGATGGCAGAAAAAACATTTTAGACACATCTGATAAGTTACCAGTGAAAATTTATTTCCACGTAGATGGTGTCTCCATATTTTAAGTGTGTGTATCACTGATGTCAATTCGAAATCATACACTATATAGTTTTGCTAATGTACTTTCAACTTCCTCGATCTGTAAGCTATTACAACATTATCTTGCATCAATACTCCTCTAAGGCCTTCCAAACAAGAACCTACAAACAATGAATTCTTTATTTGGATATGCAATTTTTAGTATAGGGCATGTGCTTAACAATTGCTTCATCTTATCAAAGTTTTCTTGGCATTTGGCTATCCATAAAAATTCACACCCATTCTCTACAAGGAGGTGATAGGATAAGCTATTCTTGAGAAGGCTACTATGAACCTTCTATAATATTCTGCAATTACCATGAATGAGTAAACATCGTATATGTCCTTTCATACATGGGCCAATTGATGATTACCTAATTCTTTTTGTGGTCCACTACTAATCCTTCCTTGGAAATAACATGTCCCAAGTACTATATTATGTCCTTATAAAAGTCACATTTTCTGAGTTTTTCATAAAATTGATGCTCCCTTAGTGTTTGTAATACTCACCTGAAATTCTCTTTGTGCTCCTCATTCTTTGAATACAATACAATATCATATGTGAACACTAGTACAAACTTATCAAGGTAAGGGTGAAGTATATTAGTCATCAAACACATGAAAGTTGTGGGTGAATTCGTGAGACCAAAAGGTAACACAACAAACTCATAATCGTTGTATCTAGTTATAAATGTTTTTTTCTCGATATCTCCACTCTTTATGTGCAACTGATGGTAGCCCGTTCTTAAATCAAATTTTGAGAAAATTGTTTCCTTTCTCGCGTGATCAAATAGATCATTGATTCGAGGAAATGGCTATTTGTTTCTTATTATTAACTTATTCAACTCATGATAATCAATGTGCATTCTAAATGTCTAGTCCTTTTCTTTGAGAAAAAATATAGGTGCGTCCCATTGTGAGACACTCGATTTTATATAACCCTTGTCGAGGAGCTCCTATAATTGCATTTTCAATTCTAGTAGTTCTGGTATGCTCATTCAATACAGGGCTTTAGACACACAAATTGAACTTAGTACTAAATCAATTGTAAAATATATATCCTTATGTGGGGTTAACCCCTAAATTTATTGTTGAAATACATCTTGAAATTCCTTAATCACCACTAGAGTATTTAAATTTCCTTCTTCTATTATCTAATCACTAGTTTTCATCTCTACCATATACAACTCACATCCTTTTCTTGCACTTCTTTTCTGCAGTAATACTGCAATTTTTCAAACTAATACTCATTTTGGATTTCATCTAATTAGCCATGTGTGTCTGTTTTGATTAAGACAACTAACTATTTTCTCTAGACAATTTATAACTTCTACTTGTTTTTTCCAGCTAGTCATGCCTATGAGTAGATAATGAGACCCTAGCGAAAGAATATTTAAATCTGTTTCGCTAGGATAACCATTTAAATTAAGGAGACATTGTTTTATTTGACACGTTACTTTTCTTTTGGTAATAGTTTCTAACTGTACCAACCACACATTTTTGAATTTTTTAGATTTCAAAATACACTATTCCACAATTTAGGGGCTGATGTAGCTTAAACTAGCCCCTAGATCAATTAAAACAGACAAAATTTGGTTTAATATGGTACCTTCAATTTCAATCACAATAGATTCATGCTTAGCTTATATGTCCTCCAATGTTGCGCTAATTTCAGGGATAATCCGGGCAAAATAATTCATGGTTGTTGTCTCTTGAACTACCTGAACATTCTAGAGAGATCTAGGATTATGCAGACAATATCTTAGAAACTGTGGCTTGCCGCAGCCCCAACATTTCAATGGTTTCCTTTCCTTTAAGCTATTATTTTTCTTGTTCTTCAATTCTGTGGTTTTCGAGCCAGTATAAGACTTTGTAGGGAGAATTGTATTTCCTTTGCTAAATTTCTTCCTTTAATGATCCTTAGCAAAATTCTTGAGGTACCAAGGTTTCGGTCTTTCTATGGTCCCTCCCGCCTTGGTGATCTCTTTGTTTTTTCATGATTTTACACCTTCACTTCTATACTTGAATTGGTGATAACAAAATCTAGCCTTCCTCACCACTTCATCCATATATTTTGGATTTTTGAACTCAATTTTCTTCTTATACGAGAATATAAATTCTTTTTAGGAACTATTGTACTTTGGCCTTCTCCTCTTTAAGGTAGGGAACAGATTGTAGGAAGTTTATAAAATTAGCCACAAACTCATCCATGGTTAGATGTCTGAGCCTTAATTCATGAAATTCCTAGAACGAGTCATCATAATAACACTCACTTAGATACTGTGACTTGAACTCCTTCTGGAATTCCTCCCGAGAAACTATATTTTCTTCTCGCAATTTCACATTTGTTACCTCTTCCCGTCAAAGGCTAACATTACCTTGCAATCTATAAATAGCTAAGTCTACCTTTAGTATACTGTCGTACTCATACACCTAGAAATATTTAATCAACTTTTCCTCTTGCTCACTAGCTTTTAATAACCATTCATTAATACTCCAAAGTTGTGGTAATTCTTGTTGTCGAATTCTTACTATATCCACGAACTGAGAGGGCAGTGAGGTTCTATATTCACACAGATCCACAGAAAAATCCTCCCCACTAGTGATAGCTAGAGGAGATTTCCCCATCATTCTACAATAGTTTGCTTCAATTTAGCACCCTATGAAACAAACCAACTACTATGACTATGTCACATTTACTTCTACTACTTCTTACTCTATAACTATGTCGGTGCCTTTTTCTTAAACCTGGTCTGGCAACTCGTGCTCTAGTACCATTTCTCAGATACCCATCTTACAAGAAACTTACATTATTCTCAATGTCAAAATTGTAATACTAGATATGGTGCATTCCTTAAACTGTAATGCTACATATGGCGCATTTCTTAATTTATTTTTTTTCCATAATGAATATATTTTTAACTAGCTTCATGTGATTATGGTTGTCCATGTTTTTTCTAACTGAATATGAAAAAATTACTCCCTGTGTCAAGCACCCAACTAAAGTTTGTGAGGAAAGACACACTTGATTTATGGTGTAGACCGATGTTCCTAAGTTTGGTTATAAATATCTTGGTACACATATGTGTTTCCTCCAAATCTATGAATATCACTTCTTTCAAAATTATTATAACATGAAGTTTGTCTCCCATCATTGATTAATACTATAATCTAGGGACCATGTATAGCCCTCGTTGTGTTTGAGACTCTTATTAAGTGCTACAATTGTTCCACACACTCGACCTAACCTACAATTCACTCGTTACATGTTTCATGGCCCATGTGAACTGGGTACTATGTCACATGTCCCTCGCCATGGCCAAGACATTGGAATTAAATGACCTAACTATTTCCTCACTCATCAAGGGTGTAAAAATTCACTATCAAAACCTCTTCTTTTTCCTTATTTATCGTCCTTTCACTTGGTTCCTTTTATTTTCCACTAAAGTAGAAGGCTCTATAACGAAGAAATGTGGCCTCATATGCCACTTCGACAGCATGCATTTCCTGTCATTATCTACTAATGTAGGGTATCAAACTCTATCTAAGACCCTACCAACTAGCTTGGGTTTGTCTTGAGATAAGGTGGCTCGACATGTCACTCCCTTTCTACATTCGCACTTATCACGAGTGATGAAATTTTACTGGGGAATAACGAATGTCATACATGCTCATTTGATTCGCACCAAGTAATTTTATCACTTGCCCCTCTGTATATTCCATTCTCAAGAATTATAAAAAGAAACCCTTGATCTTAAGAGTTGTTCTAGATACCTTCTTACACAAGAATGAAGGCAAGGATTTTCCACAGCGTTAGGATTGGTGTTCTAATTGACTAGAAGGTAATCACTTTCGATGCTCTCATAAGGTGGCTCATAAGCCATTAGCATAACTCTATTCGGGATTTCAAAAGGCCCAGAAAATCATCGTGCCAACTTTGCACAAGTTCCTCTGCTTAGAGTACTCTTCATGGGATTTAATCGTAATATACATGGTCTTAGATGTGGAATTCTCTATGTAGTCTCTTTTTGTCTACATAACATTTTTGTTGATCTTATGCTTTTTTTATATTCTCCTTGATTTTCCGCACTATTGTTATACAGGAATAGTGTCCACATGGATGCTACTATTCCCACTAAGATGGGTGGCTATCTTAGAAACAAATAATCAAAGTCTACTATTGATTCCTTTTATGAAAATAGGTGAGAGGAGAACCAAGAGGGCCAACCTGAGTCTTGCGCTCGATTTCCTCTCTTTCTTGATAGAGTTTTGTTGCTTGCTCTTTGTCTGCTCAGCTTCAAAAGGACCCGTAGAATCACAGCAACATACTACTATGCAAGAAAAAAAGATCTAAGTTCATAAATAATGCAGGATCAAATGTGCATTAACCATATACAAGCATATATAAACAAGTACACAAGAATATGGAAGGGAACAAGAATAGCTTTATTTATATGAAAAGTAGCAAGAAGATTACAACCATGTGCTCTGACCCAGCATCATCCACTAGCTAAGAAGCCCTTCTTCATCTCAAGAAAAGCAAAATCACCCAACGCTGTGAATGTACACCAGAATACCAACAACACTTCTCTATAAGATACAAAATTCCAGCCTCCGGATCTCTGTGATGAGGGATCCATATATAGATGATTACAGAGAGGTGAGTCGTCTTCTGGGATCTTGATTAGTGTCCTCTCTCTGATAGTTCCTGCTTCCACTTGGAGAATGATGATCTCTTACTCATCCCTGGTCAAAAACAGAGAGGCAAGTGTCAGAGGGGAAGCTTCTGGAAGATTCCATGATCTTCCACCTCGCAGTTTTGTCCCTGCCATTTGTCCGTTCCCGACCATCACACCCTATAGAGGAGCAAAATAGTATGCATCGCACCCTCTGCATTGAGCTTTCAGTATGGTCCAGTTTTGACCATTT
>APFE031310094.1:0-11179 GCA_000404065.3 Pinus taeda
AAAATAAGATGCAAATCTTGGTTCAAAATTTGATGCAAAAAATGATGCATAGTTTGGTGCAAAAAATGATGCAAAATCTAGAGTGAAAAATGATGCAAAATCAGACGCAAAAAAGGACGCTTTAAAAATTGTACAATAGGGCCAGATTTAGCGCCAGGTTGCTCATCACAATTACAAAAAAATTGCACTAAAATCTGGCGCTAAATCTGGCGCAAATCGCTGGTTTTGTTGTAGTGAAATGGATCCAACGTTGATTTACTGTGATAACCATAGTTGTATCAAACTCTCCAAAAATCCAATTTTTCATTATTGGTTCTAGAATATTGATATCCAATATCATCATCTCAGAGATTATGTATTGAGGTAGACTATGTTGTTAGAGTACATTCCCACGGAGGGGAAAGATGATGACACTTTGATGAAGGCATTATCAAGATGTAAATTTGAGTTTCATAGAGATAGGATCAGGGTAGCTAATAATTCCTTTCTTGTTGAGAGGGAGTGTTGAGAAACAACAACAAGAGATTCCAGTTTAATTTGTTTTTGGATTAAACTGAGAATTAAAATCAAATTATATTCTTATAGAAACTTGTATATAATTAATTAAGTTTAATTAACTTAATTAGCTTAGGAATTTCGAGTTGGAAGTCTTTCTGTAGTCATGTATATGTTCTCCCTAAGTTTTAGGGGTCTAGTATGAGTTTAAATTGAGTTGGAAATTAGATCACTTAGTTTACTGAGTTAATTTAAGTTAAATTAGTTCTAAATTGGTTTTGGAACTAATATATGACTAATAGTTAGTTGGTGCACTAGTGCATCCACTAGTGCTACTCCAGTTAACTAAAGATTCCCTCATGAGAAACTCATGCATGTCAATGCAGAGAAAGACCCAGTTGAGACTAAAGTGTAGGGACAATGTACTATAAGTTGTATTCTTTACAGGAGTGTAAATATCATGCATGCATCAGAGATTGATCCTATGTTTGGATTGCACAGTTTTGGAAGCATGGATTCCATTTAAATACGAGTTATTCATCCTAGGAATTACACAAGAGATTAGGAGCTTGGAGAGTTGTAGAATTGGTTAAGTGTTGGCCAAGAGCTAGTTTGTGAGCTGAAAGAGTTGAGCATACTTGTGCCGAATTGTTCTAGTGAGAACAAGATTTGTATCTTCACTCATATTTTTTATATATTCAATATAGATAGCGGGGTTTTGAGCAGTGGATTTCCCTAGATACATCCTGTGTTATGTGCCATTTATTTATATTCTTCTTGTTCATATTGTTTTCATTAATCTATTGGCTTCCGCTAGTTGAAAGTAGAAGTAGATTCTTCTCCTGTGCTTTAGTACATTGCATGAGCTTCTGTATCTACAAGATTTTCTACATTATGCAAATGTTTTAGTTTTTAGGATTGATATCTAGGACTTTGTTCTCAATGCAATTTTGAGTGTATATTCACTTCAACAGCTTAATTATCATTATTTTTCTAAATTAATGTGAGGTTGGTTCCGTTTGTTGGATTTTAAAGGCTAAATCAAATGTTAATAATAAGAGAAAACATGAGCCCGTGCTTAAGATTATGCCAGTTGATTTTTGACTAAGTTTGATGTTAACTAGAATGAAAGAATTTATTGTGACCATTCACCCCCTTAAAAAACAATTAGTTTTTAGTGTTCATCAAACACTCTAAATATATGTTCAACAAATATTTATAAACTGGTCTCCATGTGTGTAGAACTCAATCAATAAATATGAAATTTGTAAAGATGCACTACAACAACCAATGTATTATTAACCTTTAGTTTTACAAGTTATGAATGTTATCAACAAAATCAATAGAGAGTATATTCCATGACCAATCATGTCAATCTAAGTTCAAAGTAAAATTGAAGTGGTGACCCTCCAAGTTCAATGGTGCAAATAGTGGGATCATTAGAGGGTTCAAGATACAAGAGTATGTGTTGTAACTACTTGGAAGACCCAACTAATGTTTACATATTCATTTCGTTGGGATACCACTAATTTAATTAGAGATATTCTCTCTCATGCATAAGCACAATGCACTCATCTCTCCTTTCTCATATAAAATACAATAAATAAATAAACAATTGTTTATTGAGCATGTGCATTGCCTTTTGCACTTCAAAGCCAAACCAAAAAGATACTAACACTCACCACTACCTATTAATAAAAGAAAAAAATTCTTCAATGTCAATATCACTTGACAAAGGTTGTTGATGTTGCTTTATTTGCAAAGACATAGATCAGAAATGAAGTATGAATATGTATTTGTGGTCACCCATCCTGTTGTCAGTTACACCAAATATTTAGAGTAGCATTTGGATTATCACACATTTAATTCATCAATTATATAATTAAAGTAATATTAAGAATTAATAAGAAAAAACGAGATTATAATGATCCCGTTCGCTATGTGATTTATTAATCAAACTCATTAACATTTGTTAAACACACATGAAGAAAACAAGAGATAAGATATAATGTTCATTGAATTTATTATTCATAATAATGTATATTTATACATTTCCTTATGACCCTTGGTCTTCACATACCAAGTGGTCTCTTAGACTTTGGTGACTGTTCACATTCCACACCAACCCTTAGTAGATTAGGTGTCCAACATTCCCCCCATAATCCAAAGGGGTATATATGAGTCAAGAAGAGATCTCTAATACAAAAATACAAAAATGCATGACATTAATACGCTGAATGTGCTCTATGAGATGATGGCATAAGGTGGGATAACATGAGGTCTCAACCAACGATGGTTTAAGGATTACCACTAACACTGGAATTCTTATTGCAGTTCCTGGAACTCTTCCAAATATGGAAAGAAGATGAGTTCTTCTACTAGAGGAAGTTCTCCTTAATGCTTTGAAGAGCGATACCATCAACATGGAAAAGGGAGGTTTGCAACCTGCTGTGGTTGAAGCAAGTCCACCAATCAAAGGAATTCTTAGTGCAATTCCCAAAACTCTTCCAAATCTGGCAAGAAGCTAAAGTATTTTGCTAGAGGAAGTGCTCCTTAATGTTTTGAAGAGGGAGACCTTCAACTTGGAAAAATGGAGGTCTACAAACTATAATGGTTTAATGAAGGCCACCAACCAAAGGCATGTTTAGGGGCTTCTGTGTCTCTGGCTACAACTTTGAATCTAGGTATGGATGTCTCTGGTCGTAGGCTCAGTCAATAGGTTTAGGTTGTGGCTCAGGCTTGCTTGATTTATCTTTGAAACTTGTAGCTGACCATTAATTCCCCCCTTGCCAGATACAAGGAGAGAAGATAAAGGAAACTAAACTACAAGAATTTTTATTACTCGTGAAAAAATTTAGTGATATGAGTGAAATATCTTTTTGGCTATTGAAGCCCATTGCTAAGAAGCGATCCTTCCAAAGTGAATCTTTGTTATTGCAGGGGGCTTGTTTTTGAAGAATGAGTGTGATGACCAAAATTCTTGCATGGGTGAAGATCAAAACAATGATCTTTCAAATGGCCAACTTTGTCACAATGTTTGCATTTCACAATTTGTTGTGAATGTGGAGGAGGAGCAGGAACATGTGAATATGAACTATAATGCCAAAGCCACACACTATGAAACTAGATGGGCTTGGAGTAGTTTGGAGTGTGAAGAGAAACCTCCTTATCATGTCCAAGACCTATTTTATTCCTGTTATTATCTCTTCCCAAGTTCTGATGATGGGCTTGGGAAATACAGGCTGAAAATGAACATTTTCATGCAAATCTATTATTGAAATGGGCATCGGATTTGAATCCACCTAAACTTTATAGGCTTGATCAGTTGTTGGTTGTTGATAAATGTCTGTTTCAACCTCAAATATATGATTATTCTGAACAAAAACAATTTTAGAATGATGTCTTTTCTGTTGTAATTCATCTTGTTGAAGCTGTGACTCAAACTACAAAAATTCAATCTTCTCTTGTGCATTTTGCAATTAGGTTTTAATGTCTTTGAAAATGATTTTTTCAATCATGTTTGTATTGTCGAAAGCATAATGTATTAGATTTTTAGTAATTACAATACTCCATCAACCATTTTCCAACAATTCAAATGCGCTCCCAAAATCAAATAGAGGGGCACTCCACTAGGCTGCAAACTAATGTGAATCAATACATATATAAAATAGACCCTTCAACAACATATTATATGTATGTGATAGAAGGGTTACAAACCTTCATATCTCAGTTGGAATAATCTCCGGTGTTTTACAGGTCCAACTATATAAATATTCAATGATTTCAATGCACTCACAAGACCACATTCATTACAGTTTAATCCACATATAATTCACATATCAGAATTATTTTGAAGCATTCTGCACTAGCTTGACTGAAAACTCATTTCATGATGTTTAATACTCAGATATGAAGCTTCAATGCATATATCATGTGCCATTAACCATCACGTACCATATACCATATGACCTAACATGGCCTTCAAAAAGAACTTAACGCATAATATGTAACTTCAACTCACATAGCATACCATACATACCGTTGAAACAAAACGACCAATGCCACATAAATAAGAAGCACAAGGGAATCAATTGTATTGTTGAACAACGATCATATAACAAGCGGAAATGACTAATGTATAAAAACAATTATTGCAAATACCAACACATACCACACACTTCACCAATGGCTCAATGCACATAATAAAATTCACCTCACATTAAAGGATTTTTGACCAGCATACCTTCCAAATAAGAGTCAACAACAATTGACCAATAGTAGAGGATGAATAATGTATGGCCTTCAAGGCTTCAATACATAGAAGCAATTAAACTGTTCAGCATTCATAGAATAGGAGTTCATCATTCAACATTGCAACTCTTTGTAATCATTTTATTATTTTGTTCCAACGTTCAACCAGATGGAGCGTTTATTAGGATTTGCAGGAGTTATGCACCATCCCAAGTAGGCATTCACACTTCAAAATTAATTATTAAACTATTAGTGTAGCAAGGATTAGCATATACAATCGCATAACAAATTTGAGATCAACATATAAACTAGTGTATATATGAACCAATATGAACCAGTCATGAAACAACACCAACACATATATAGAGCATGAACTCAACTGTCACAATTCACCAGCATTCATTCAATTGTTTTGTATTCCTTTCATTACATCATGAATTTTATTACAATGCACGAGCCATATAATTCTTGGTCTTCAAAACTTCACAGAGACATTGAAGAACAAATAGAGAATTTAAACGCAGAGAGCGATGCTCTGAAATTTCGGTAGGACGTTGTGAAATGGAGCTGAAAATTTGTTTCATGTAAATGAATCGAATACATTAGAGACTCTTTGTATCCATCCCAATTGCTGAACTATTTCTCTTCAAACCTATTTTTTCATCTCAATTTGTAGGATGTGCAATAATAATATCCACCCTTCAATGCTGAGACGATACCAATGAAGCAAACACAGATGGAGTCGATAACATGGTATTCACAAGGAAATGTGTCTAATCTATTTTTGAAATACAAAAAAATCAGTCGAGAAATCCATCTATGAAATGGAAAAGGCACTCGACGACATCCCTGACTGAGAAGTCTTTCTATCCACAGGGAAGGAAAAGGCGCTAAAGGATAACCCTGACCTACACAAAATCCCTTTCTGGTTTCTAGGCCTAAGCTATCAGGTCTGGTACATAATGGTCTAACAAGATCAACGAAGAATAATTCACAGGTCACAACATATACTTCACAACATTATATTTTTTGAAAATGTTAAATGCAGTACCGAAGAAGGGAGTGCAATGATAAAAATTGATGCTCGCTCGATAGCCAAAGACGTTAGAAAGATTGTTGGAAGCAATTTCAGTTAGAGAGAGGAACGTTTTATTAACCAACGAACGGGTATACAAATAAATGAAATGGTCAAGTGCACATATGTTTCATCATTTTGATGGACTTTCGAGGCAAACCCAAACCTAACGCTATTCAAAGCAGCTAAGACCAACCCTATGTTTCAAAACATCCGCAGCTATTTGGCTTTCAACAGTAGAAAAGCGTTAGGCTATGGTGGAAAAAAACCTAACACATAAACACACAGTGAGGAAGAAGACCACACAACTAGTGTTTGAGAAACCTCGAACATTCATTGCATTAATTATTCATAATAATGTATATTTATATATTTCCTTATGACCATTGGTCTTTACATACCAAGTGGTCTCTTGGACTTCGATGAATATTAACATTCCACACCGACCCTTAGTAGATTAGGTGTCCAACAACATTGATTTCCACAATTATTTGAGCATTAACTATTTATGGTTATAGGATTGTTAATGATGCATTGGAAGTTGACATTATAATGGCATGGAGAAGTGAAACCATAATATTCCAAATTCCATGAACGATAAGGTGGAAATGTGATGGAAGGAATGAGGAATAAAGCAACAACTTTTTACCCCTAAAAAATTTCTTTTTATGCCTCAACATGCTCCCGGAAGGTTGTAGACCCCAATTAGCCAAACTGGGTCCCACTAGTAAAAAGGGTCTTGTCAGATGATTCCTCCACTTTTTCCACTCTAAAAGCATCGATATGGATGAAAAATAATATAATGATCCAATCGGATCATATGTAGTCTTCTCTTGTCTTTGACATTAATAAAAACAATATTTCCAACAATATGCCCATAATTTTTACTCTTTTTGTCTCCTACCTTTTACATCATTGACAACACAATATTAAACATCAAATTCATGATGTTTTTCATGTATCTTTCCTAAAAATAGGTTTTAGGAAAAACTATCCTAGTGCAAACACAACTTCCAAAATCAAAGGTAGAAAGGAAGTTTATTCTTGAACCAAAAGAAGCTATGATCAGTATTCATTATCTCTTTGGCCTAAAACCATTATTGGGTTCCTAATCATGTGGAAGAATATGCCTCTAAATGAATCTACATGGGAAATTGAGAAATTTGTGAAGAAACATCCTCAATTACAAGATTTGAGGGAAAAATCTTTTTAAAATAAGGGAGATGCGTTAAGGCACTAGGACCTCTATGCTATGGTCCTAATAATCATTCATAATTAGTTTATTCATTATGGTTAGGTCGGCCTAGTGGTAGGTTACATCATGTCACTTTATCTAATATTTATAATAAAGGAAATTCATTTGTATAGGAATCATATCTCTTATTAGCATCGGATTCATTGTAAAACGAGGTTCCCCCCTTGAAGTATATTGTATTCATTGACTTTTTCTCATTTTAAAGTCACTTGGTTCATAAAAGTGCATATGTTTCCTTGGTCTCTTGGACAATTAACTATAGATTTGTGAATGCATCTTCATTCTCTGCCAACTCTAGTTTCAATGGCATCATCCAAGTGAGTTTTTCCTCTTGGAAGTTGACTAAGTTTGGATGATATTCTCTCTTATTTCACAAGTTAAACTCTTCTCAAAATGTTTGTTCTCTTCTTAAAGCTAAACATTGATGGCCTTAATTCTTCCTACATTTCTCTATTTGTTTTACCCATGCTAATTCCACTTTCTCTTCAAATGTTTTGATAGTTACCTCATGGTCAAGTATTAAACTAATATGATATCTAATGATCCTAAATGAGTGACTTATAACCCACTTACTTCATCAACATAGATACTCTGCAAGTTTTTTTTTTTTTTTTTTCTATGTTCTTAGTATTATGCAAAGATTTTAGTTTTAAGATTGATATCTAAGAAATGTATGTTCAATGCAACCTTGAGTGTATATCCACTTTAACACTTTACTTCTCATTATTGTCTAAATACATGTGAGGTTGGTTCCATTTGTTGGATTTTTAAGGCTAATCCAAATGCTTATACTGAGAGAAAACATGAGCCTATGCTTAAAATTATACCAATTGATTTGACAAAGTTAGATGTTAACTAGAATGAAATGCTTTATTGTGAGCACTCACCTCCTTAAAAAATAATTGTTATTTAGTGTTCATCAAACACTTTAAATATATGTTCAACAAATATTTATAAATTGGTCTCCATGTGTGTAGAACTCAATCAATAAATATGCAATTTGTAAGGATGCACTACAACAACCAATGTATTATTAACCTTTAGTTTTACAAGTGATGAATGTTCTAAACAAAATAAATAGAGAGTATATTCCATGGCTAATCGTGTCAATCCAACATCAAAGTAAAATTGAAGTGGTGACCCTCCAAGTTCAATGATGCAAATAGTGGGATCAATAGAGGGTTCAATATACAAGAGTATGTGTTGTAGCTACTTAGAAGATCACCAATGTTTACATATTCATTTCATTGGGATATCATTAATTTAATTGGAGCTATTCTCTCTCATACATAAGCACAATGCACTCATCTCGCCTTTCTCATATAAAAGAAAAGAAACAATTGTTTATTGAGCGTGTGCATTGCCTTTTGCACTTCAAAGTCAAAGCAACAAAATAGTAACACCCTCCACTACCTATTAATAAAAGAAACATCGTCTTCAATGTCAATATCGCTTGAAAAAGGTTTTCGATGTTGCTTTATTTGCAAAGTCAGAAATATGAATTGAAGTATGAATATAGATTTATGGTCACCCATGCTATCAGTTACACAAAAAAATTTAGCCTAGAGTTTGAATTATCACACATTTAATTCATCAACTATATAATCGAAGTAATATTAAGAACTAATAAGAAAGAACGATAGTAGAATGATTTCATTCTTTACATAATTTATTAATGAAACACGTTAACTTTGATTTCCACAATCAATTTAGCACTAAGAAACACGTTAACTTTGATTTCCACAATCAATTTAGCACTAACTATGGATGACTATAGGATTTCCAATGATTCATTGGAAGGTGACTTGTTGCTTTATTTGCAAAGTCAGAAATATTAATTGAAGTATGAATATAGATTTATGGTCACCCATGCTATCAGTTACACAAAAAAATTTAGCCTAGAGTTCGGATTATCACACATTTAATTCATCAACTATATAATCGAAGTAATATTAAGAACTAATAAGAAAGAACGATAGTAGAATGATTTCATTCTTTACATAATTTATTAATGAAACACGTTAACTTTGATTTCCACAATCAATTTAGCACTAAGAAACACGTTAACTTTGATTTCCACAATCAATTTAGCACTAACTATGGATGACTATAGGATTTCCAATGATGCATTGGAAGGTGACTTTATAATGACATGGATAAGTGAAGCCATAATATTCCAAATTCCACGAAACACAAGGTGGCAAAGTGATGGAAGGAAAGAGCAATAAATTAATTATGTTTTTAATTGGAAACTCCTTTGATGGCACATATCCTCACTCACCAAATGTTACAACAATAGTAAATTTAGGCACAACCCATCACATAGGATTAGAAAGAGAGAGGGGTACAACTTGTACTAAGTGTTAAGATATGAGGCAAAGTGTACATTGTTCCTGGGTTTGAAGCTTGGATTTGACATGAGTATTGGAATAGTCCTTTAATTATTTTGGTTATGCTATTTATTTGGAGAGGCTCATTCTAGTTTTTGTTTGAATTAATGTAAACCCTCCTGGTGAGACTCTGAGTTTCTCAATCTATCTAAAGACTGTACCCAAACTAGCTAAGGTTTGGCCTTGGAAAATTCTTCATCCAGACTTAGTCATTTTTTCTTTGTTTAAATGTATGCCCTAGGGTCTATTGTGTTGGTTCGGCCATGTCAAGTTTTGGGGTTTGATGGTTGGGGTATCGGCTATACCTGCATTTCACATATGCGACCAGATAGATGGACAACTACTAGTATTACAGTTACTATTTTATTTATTTTGGTGAATGCAAGAAACCATCACATAATTTAGTTGTACATTTTGATAACTACATTACATTGAACAAGAATTCTCCTTATATATTTTGTCGGAATTTCCTACTGTTTTTCGTAAATGATTTCCATGGTTTTATTGTTGTAATATCGAAGTGGATTTTCTGTGAGATCTTATGCATTATCCAATAGATGTATATGTAATGGGGGATAGCATTTCAATTTCCTAAGAATGATAGATAGCCTTTCGTTTACTGTATAATCGAGTTGTGCTCTTCTTTTATTAAAGATAGGTGTTGATAAGGTTGAATACATCTTTTAAGGTTGAATTCATCTGTTATTATTTCTGTGTTCACTCTTTAAATTTCCATTAATGTATCATGTATTTTTTATTTGATAGGTGGTTACAGAGCCGTATACATCTTTAAAGGCTTGTATAAAACTATTAAGTTTTCTGTGATTACTCCTAAAAATTCCATTATTGTATCTTTTAGTTCTCCTTCTGTTTCAAGTTCCTCTAATGGTGATTTTACTTGTTATCTAGAGAAAGAATGGCTAGTCTTAGGTTTTTACCTACTATGTTCAGAAGTTGAACTGAGTATTTCTTTCTTTTAGTTATTTCCTCTTAGTAATGGTTATTTCTATATTGTTTCCAAGTGTACAGATTTATTCTTAGTTTTCCTTTCGCTAGAATTTGGATGTACATGTACTCAAAGCTTTTGTATTATAAGCATATACTTAAACAGTCATAGAATAAATAAACTAATTATATTTTTAGAACTAAAATAACTCTAACATATGCTAAACAAGATATTCTCTTATATAATCCTAATATCAACTAAATAGTATACTCTTTCTAGATTAGTACTTATCTGAACAATTAAAATTGTTAACTCGTCTTGCATCCCAACCTTGAGACTTGCACCACAATGCCCCTGTCTCTCCCCGAGTTGTTCGTGTCCGAGTCTCCTTTTCAAGAATTGATTTGTAGTAGTTATCTAGTCCTAACTAGACTTAACTAACAACACAATTCTTTTCTTTCTTCATAAGTTTATCTCCCTCCCTGATTTCAGATCCCCATCCTCTTGTTGGTTTGGGATAAAAACCTTTCTTAGGAGTAGTTGGGGTTGGTAAGTGCCCAACCTAACTATCTCTTGAGAATTACACCCATCACCTTTTTACAAATGTCTTCTCATGAAATTATATTAAATCACTTTCTTGCCAAAATTCCAGCACTGCATTTCTTTTAATAATTTCAAAACAAAAATTCTATTTATTAACAAAAACTTACATCAGTTTCCAATTTGTTTTAATATGCAGTAAATAAAAGAATATTCACATTTACAGG
>APFE031310094.1:19101-34622 GCA_000404065.3 Pinus taeda
TTTTATTTTATGCTAATTATTTTATTTATTTTAACTTATTTGTAATCTTCATATAAATAATATTTAATATCTTCTCACAAAATTGGTACTAACATATATAAATATTCTCTTTATTATATATTCATTTTATTTTATTTGATGTATAATGGTATATGTTGCCGCATGTGAAAACTTTATATTATTTTGTTATTATTTAATGGTTAAATGGTTGACTTTCTATTAATTTAGTTAAACATCTCTTATATTCATCATTTTACCAACATATAATTTATAGAAATAATTTTTATTTTTTATTTTATGCCAATTATTTTATTTACTTTAACTTATTTGTAATCTTTATAGAGATAGTATTTAATTACTTCTAACAAAATTGATATTAACATATATAAATTGTAATGACACCGGAAAATTTATAAATAATTTTTCTTGTTGTTACCATCATGGGTAAAACATTGAACAAGGATTATTTTTTACTTTTAAAATTATATAATTATAAATATTATTAATTTATAATTGAGCGTGGATTGAATAAATCAAATATGATAACTTCTCATGGGGAAGTTGTTTTCTTTTCTTGATGATTTAAAGAAAACAGTTGCCAAGAAAACCCTAACTGCTTTCCTTTTCTCCCATAGTAAAAATGGGAGGAGAAAAGAACCGGGTTGTTAGAGGAACAGACGAGGGGAAAGGAAAAGAGGGAATCATGCTAAGTCTGGTGAGGACCAGATAGCATGGGCATTGAGGTGCATTAAAATTTGCTGAAGGCAGTGGTCTGGCAAATAAGCTTGTGGTGAGGACCAGATAGCATGGGCACTAAGGTGCATTAAAATTTGCTGAAGGCAGTGGTCTGGCAAATAAGCTTGGGGCGAGACTCAGTCTTTCAGACGGGTCTCGTGGACGGGAGGAAAGACAAGCTCGAAACCAGTTTCCCGAACTCAGGAGAAGTGGGAAAACTGTGCGTATAGCAGCACAGGTAAGTATACTATTTTTTTATCAGACATATAGTTAGATTGCCTCGGTTGAGGGCTTGATTACAATCTGTAAGAATTTGTTCTCCGGAAAAACCCTGTTTTTGTAATAACGATGGGTCATTTAAATGAACACAGAATAGGTGGTGCCTTAGGATTAAAGTGGCTGGAGGTATCTATAAGGACACCCGCGGCCTCTTAAATCCAGTATCAGAACAACCTGAGGGTTTATAAAAAGGAAGAAAAGAAAAAGATGAATTAATCATTGGTTTGTTCAATTATTAAATTGGAAACAGTAGTAAAATGGTAAAGAGTTAGATATAAAGTAAACAGAAGAGTTAAGATTAACTATATAGAAATTTAGACTCAATAATTATGATGAAGTACAGTAAATCCCTGCTCTGTAAATTAAAGTAAAGCAGAAGAGTTAAGATTAACTGTAATGAAATCTCATCATGATTAATCATTTCTGCATATAAATGTCGGACAATAGCAAAATAGGCAATTACAGTGTAGTACCTGTAGAATAATATAAAATAGAACAAAGACCGTCAGAGAGTCATCAGGCCTTCCCATGCCTTATCGAATCCATCATCGAATAGTTCAGAATGCGACAATTCGCATACATAAACTTTCATAGCATTAAACTCTTAACTATGCAAGAAAATCAACTTGGAGGTTATACAACCCTTTTACAAGCATAACCGCGTGCTTACGGCTCACGGTATCCACATATACACAATAGGGTAACAAGAAAACACAGAAACACTGACAAGACTCACCATTGCTCGGACTCATAAATAACCCAGAAAATCTCAGAGTGCTAGCATGCACAAAAGTTCATATAACCAAATTCTTTAACACATGGAACAGAGCATTAGTGGAAATTAGATGGGTGAATCATCCGAGCAATCTCGTGCTTATTTATAAACAAAAGATAAATTATCAAAACCCATTAACCATATCGAAACAAAGAATACGAGAGTAAAACAACAATATAAATATGTTCATATAGTCATCATAATCGGAGCGCGCAACTGATTAAGCTAGAATTCCAAACTATACAATGAAACCCTTTCTCAATATATGACAGAGAAATCACATATGACTGTGTCCATATGTTAATGAAACAGTACACAATATTACATGCTAAATCACCCGGAACTGAAAGTTCCTGAAAAAATAAGAACGATATAAATATATAAATTCATAAGGTTCGATGCCTCATGGAACGGTAACCATAGTTTTCCCTCTTAGCAGAGGAAACATTACAGTGAAACCATTTCTTCAAACAGAGGATTCAATGAGCAACCTGACAAGAATAAACAAATATTCAGCCGTGGGAACCGACACCCCATCCACCAACCTTTTTAACATAGCAGGGGTTTTAAGGGAACCATACCCGGAAAGTAGGAATCAAAATACTCGGCAGGACTGCTGGCGCTCCATAACCACGGTGTAGATTCGCCCAAACCCTGCATCGTTCAAACAAGAGAAATAGTTTAGGAAAAATTACATCAACCGAACCTCAAACACCGGGTCCATTCGAAGGTGTTAGCATAAAATTAGTGCATGAATACCTGGTTCAAGGGTATCAAAGAAGAACGCGCGAAGGAGGTACCTGTATCACTGTGTTTAGGTGGCGCTCGGCCTCGCCTTCAACCCAGAAAACGCAAACAAGAACCCTGGTGTGAAAATGCAAGCAGAGGAAACCTCTGGAAGCCAACCCGCGCATCAAATGAAGTCTAAAACCCTAGAGAATTCCATGTAAAGCCACCAGAATGATTTCTGATCGTTCGATGGAGGAGAAGGGATCACCTCTGTTGATCAAATTCGGAATCCCGAGACACCCAGTACCTCGTCTGCAACATTAATGTCAACAACTATCGCCAAAGGAAATATCGGGTTGGAATGGAAACAAATCATGAGGAGAGGGCCAGTTGTTCAACTGTCGGCGAGTTGACAATTAATGGAATGGGAAATGAACTGTTGTCGTACCGCCAGCGCAAGCCATATGGTACATAGAAATCCGAATGTTAAACAGTGACAAGGTATAAGGTTGGTGAAATAACGTTACAACGTAAAATTATAAGGGTCGTGGTATAAGTATTTCAACGAATAGTTGAACATTAAAATGTAATGTTTACCATCTACGCGTAAATAATTTTATTTTTTTATTTTTTACAATATTTGCATGTATTTATATAAGGATGGGGGTTGTGACATGTGGTATCAGAGCCCAGTTACAAAACTGAGGCCTCTGGGCAAGATAGAGGTGGCATATAGAGGTGCTATCTATAATAAAAATATGTTTACCTGTATAGTTACTGGTTAGTACACTAATATCCTCTCATTGTGTCATTAAATTTTATGATCTAGTACAGGATTAGGAATTCAAGGGATTGCAACATGAGGAGGACAGATAGTACATCTCGCATATATGCAATGGGACAAGGAGCACATGGACCCGAAAATAACTCTGAATTATGGGTACAGCTGGGGGAAGAAGCCAGAAATACAAACCAGGCGATTCTGGAAACAGTGCAGGAGCTGAAGAATGAGATGGCTCGGTTACGAGAAGACAACGCATGATTAATGATGGAACAAGAAAGAATTTTAAAAAGTTTGTCTGACAGATAGAAGCAGCCACCAGTTAATCCTAGCACGGAACAACAGAGAATATCAGAAGAACAAAACCATCATATGCCCCCTGAAAGATCAGAAGAACAGGAGGAACGTTCTGATAATGCGTTTGAACAACAAACCTCAAAAAGGCAAAGGGTGGAGTTGCAAGGGGAGTTTCGTAAGATTAAACCACCGCACTTTGATGGGGAACAAGAAGAAGCAGCTGAAGCATGGTTGATCAATATGAACAACTATTTTCAGTTGTACGAGTACGACCATACCCTTAAGGCACGTTTGGCTATTTTCTAGCTGCAGGGAAAAGCTACCCTATGGTGGGAAGAAGTTAAAATTGTAAAGGGAGTAACCGAGCAGACTATTACTTGGGAAAATTTCCAAAGGTATTTTAAGGAGAGGTATTTAACTGAGCGCTTCTACGATGAAAAGGCAAGAGAATTCCATGATTTGCGGTTGGGGCAGCAGACCATGGACGAATTTATCACCCGTTTTACTTCCTTGCTCCGCTATGTACCATATATAAGGGAGGAAAAGGCGAAAGTGCAACGATTTGTTAGCAGCTTGCAACCGTATATGCAGGAGAGGATTGAGTTTGACAATCCAAGGTCAATGGACATGGCAATTCATAAAGCCAAAATTTGCTATCAACAAAGTAAGCAAAAAGGGGAAGCTTCTAGTAGCAAATGGAATGAGAAAAAGAGTTTCAAGTCAATCGGAAGCAATAAAGGAAATCACAGTGGCGGAAGCAAGGGGAATGGCAAAGGACTGAACAATAGAATTACATCAAGAACTGCATCTAAATTCAAGACAGTAAATGAGTCCAAGGTCAGTAAGCAACATGCAAGATTGGACAGTGAAGGGACAGCAAGGCCCCTGGTGTAGTTCTGGGGCTATGGAGGGCCGCATTACGTCAAAAACTGCCCACAGCGTAAGGGAACTGAACAACTATCCCAAATTCATGAAGCTTCAACAGTTGGCGAGGTTGGACGTAGCGTGCCAAGAATTAATGCAGCTCTGGATGATCGATGGGCGGAATATCAACAACCCATGGTCGAATTTGAAGGTAAAATCTCAGACTTTACCATAACTATTTTAATTGACCCAGGGGCTACACTAAGTTGTGTAAGTCCAAAAATAGTAGAACGTTGTAATTTACAGCCTGTTAAATTCAAAACCCCTTGGCTAGTACAATTGGCTACTGGGGCCAAGAGGCAAGTAATGGCAAAAATCAATGGATGTTCTTTTACCATAGCTGGACAGCCGGTAATGGTTGATTTAAATGTACTCCCCCTTGGTTCATATGACGTTTTGATCGAAATGGACTGGTTGGAAAGGCATTGGTCTTTAGTGGATTGCAAAACCGAGATTATATATTACAGAGATCAGCACAGAGTTAGGAAGGAAATGCAGGGAATTAAGTGACCCGTGTAGATCCAACCAATAACCGCAACCCAACTAGCAAAATGTATCCAAAAACAGTGTCAGATTTATGCTATCCAAGTGGGTTATGCTGATTCTAGGGATAAAACAACAACACTGGATGGTATCCCTGTGATATGAGAGTTTGCAGATGTGTTTCCGGAAGAGATTCCTGGATTACCACCAAAAAGGAATATAGACTTTACCATTGAATTAGTACCAGGCGTAGCCCCGGTGTCACGAGCACCCTACAGAATGAGTGTGCCTGAATTAACGGAATTAAAAATGCAGTTGCAAGAATTACTGGATAAAAACTATATTCGGCCCAGTGTGTCTCCATGGGGAGCCCTAGTATTATTTGTTAAGAAAAAAGACGGAACCTTGTGGATGTGTATTGATTACCGTTAGCTGAATAAGCTGACCATCAAAAACAAATATCCTTTACCTCGGATTGATGAACTGTTTGACCAAGTGAAAGGTGCAACGATGTTCTCTAAGATTGATCTGTGATCAGGTTACCATCAGATCTTAATTAAAGAAGAAGACATTGCTAAAACCTCTTTCAGAACAAGGTATGGTCATTATGAATTTGTGGTATTACCTTTCAGGCTAACGAACGCCCCTGCAACCTTTATGTGTCTAATGAACAACATATTTCATCAATATCTGGATCGATTCGTACTAATATTTATCGACGATATATTAATATATTCTCGCACCAAAGAGGAGCACCAGGAACATCTCAGAATGGTGCTACAGACCCTTCGAGAACATCAGTTATACACCAAGTTTAGTAAATGTGATTTCTTCAAGGAAGAAATCCAGTACTTGGGTCACGTAGTTACAAGGGAAGGGATTGCAGTGGACCCAGAAAAGATAAAGGCTATAATGGAGTGGCCCATACCCAAGGATGTAGCAGATATCGGGTCCTTCATGGGATTAGCCGGGTATTATAGACGATTTGTGGAAGGCTTCTCCAAAGTGGCCTTCCCCATCACTTCATTGTAGAAAAAGGGGAAAGCATTCCAATGGACCCCAAACTGCCAGAAACGCTTTGAGCAGTTAAAACATCTGCTCACCACAGCACCCCTTTTGAGTATCGCTGATCCTGATAAGGATTATGTGGTATGCACCGACACAAGCAAAGAAGGTTTGGGAGGTGTATTAAGGCAAGAAGGTAAAGTGATTGCATACGAGTCTCGGAAGCTAAAAGAGCATGATCAGAAATACTCCGCTTACGATTTAGAATTGGCTGCTGTCATACATGGCTTAAAAATGTGGCGGCATTATCTTATGGGCAGGAAGTTTTTATTGCTAACCGATCATCACAGCCTGACCAATTATTTTAGCCAGCCCACTTCAAATGCTAGACAAGCAAGGTGGGTAGATTTCTTAAGCAGTTTTGATTTTGACATTAAACATTTACAGGGAAAGGAAAACCGAGTGGCAGATGCCTTAAGTCGAAAGGTACAAAATTTGTACGAAATTTCCATCAATGGATGGAAAAGTCCTTTCAGGGAAATGATAGAGAAAACAACAGAACTAGATGTTGAATATCAGCAAATAAAACAGCAATTACAACAGTCCTCCAATGAGAAAAATCAGCAAGGATATGAGTTGGATGATGCAGGAATGTTGTACTACAAGAAAAGATTATATGTACCAAACCAAAACAGTATTAAAAATCTGATATTGGATGAATTCCACATTAGCATTACGCGGGTCACCCAGGTTACCAGAGAATGATTACTGCAATTCAGAAAGATTACTTTTGACCGGGGATGAAGAAGAATGTGGCTGAGTATTTGGCACGGTGCTTAGAATGCCAAAAAATTAAAGAAGAACATCACCACCCAGACGGATTATTACAACCATTACCTATTCCAGAATGGAAATGGGAAACCATTTCCATGGATTTTATCACTGGACTGCCCAAGACAAAGAGGAACAATGATTCCATTATGGTGGTTGTAGACAATTTAAGTAAAGCTGCACATTTTATACCTGTGCAATCCACGTATAGGGATGCACAAATCGCTCATATCTTTATGCAGAATGTGTTCAGATTACATGGGCTTCCAAAGACGACAATTTCAGATCGTGATGTGAAATTTACATCAGCCTTTTGGAGAACGTTATTCACTGAACTGGGAACTCAGCTGAACTTTAGCACTACGTATCATCCTCAAACCGACGGACAGACAGAACGAGTAAACCAAGTGGTAGAGGATATGCTAAGGGCTTATGTAATGCAACAACTTATGTTGTGGGAAGAATACTTACACTTAATGGAATTTGCGTATAATAATGGGTATCATACCTCAACGCAAATGAGTCCTTTTGAGGTTCTGTACGGTCGGAAATGCCGCACACCTTCAAGCTGGGGCGGACCCGAAGATAGATTGAGTTTAGGACCGAACATGCTTAAGGAAATGGAAGATATGGTGAAAAAGGTATGCACCAATTTGAAAGCTGCTCAAGACAGACATAAAAATTTTGTTGATCGCAAAAGAAGATTCAAGGAATACCAGGTTGGAGACCATGTTTATATTAAGATTCAAGCCAAAAGGAGTACCTTGCAGTGGAGCGGGTGTGCCAAATTAGCACCCCGATACTGTGGACCATTCCAATTCGTGGCAAGGATCGGATCAATGCCGTACAAACTCGCCTTGCAAAGCCACATCCAGGTTCACAATGTTTTCCATGTTTCCGTGTTAAAGAAATATGTCTATGATCCTAGACATGTGATTAAATGGCAGGATATTCAAGTGGGAATTGTTGATTACAATGAACCTAGCAAAATAATTTAATTAAAAAAAACTAACTTAGAACATTGTATGTGGCAGGTCGAGCCGGAAGGAGAGGTCCTGGTTGAGCCACTGAGCATCCTTGACCGGAGAGAAGTGCAGCTGTGGAGACGAGCTATTACCCAAGTTAAAGTGCAGTGGCGACATTATGGGCCTGAGGAGGCCACTTGGGAAGATGAAGCATTGATGAGAAGGACCTATCCAGGGCTGTTTATAGCTGAGAGACATTGAGACGATGTTCAATCTCAGGGGGAGGAGATGTAATGACCCTGGAAAATTTATAAATAATTTTTCTGTTGTTACCATCATGGGTAAAACATTGAACAAGGATTATTTTTACTTTTAAGAATTATGTAATTATAAATATTATTAATTTATAATTGAGCATGGATTGAATAAATCAAATATGATAACTTCTGATGGGGAAGTTGTTTTCTTTTCTTGATGATTTAAAGAAAACAGTTGCCAAGAAAACCCTAACTGCTTTCCTTTTCTCCCATAGTAAAAATGGGAGGAGAAGAGAACCGAGCTGTTAGAGGAACAGACGGGGGGAAAGGAAGAGAGGGAATCATGCTAAGTCTGGTGAGGACCAGATAGCATGGGCACTGAGGTGCATTAAAATTTGCTGAAGGCAGTGGTCTGGCAAATAATCCTGGGGGGAGACTCGGTCTTTCAGACGGGTCTCATGGACAAGAGGAAAGACAAGCTGGAAGCCAGTTTCCCAAACTCAGGAGAAGTGGGAAAACTGTGCGTATAGCAGTACAGGTAAGTATACTGTTTTTTTATCAAACATATAGTTAGATTGCCTCGGTTGAGGGCTTGATTACAATATGTAAGAATTTGTTCTCCGGAAAAACCCTGTTTTTGTAATAACGATGGGTCATTTAAATGAACACAGAATAGGTGGTGCCTTAGGATTAAAGTGGCTGGAGGTATCTATAAGGACATCCGCGGCCTCTTAAATCCAGTAGCAGAACAACCTGAGGGTTTATAAAAGGGAAGGAAATAAAAAGAGGAATTAATCATTGGTCTGTTCAATTATTAAATTGGAAATAGTAGTAAAATGGTAAAGAGTTAGATATAAAGTAAACAGAAGAGTTAAGATTAACTATACAAAAATCTAGACTCAATAATTATGATGAAGTACAGTAAATACCTGCTCTGTAAATTAAAGTAAAGCAGAAGAGTTAAGATTAACTGTATAGAAATCTCATCATGATTAATCATTTCCGCATATAAATGTCGGACAATAGCAAAATAGGCAATTACAGTGTAGTACCTCTAGAATAATATAAAATAGAACAAAGACTGTTAGAGAGTCATTAGGCCTTCCCATGCCTTATCGAATCCATCATCGAATAGTTCCAAACGCGACAATTCGCATACATAAACTTTCATAGCATTAAACTCTTAACTATGCAAGAAAATCAACTTGGAGGTTATACAACCCTTTTACAAGCATAGCCGCGTGCTTACAGCTCATGGTATCCACATATACACAATAGGGTAACATGAAAATACAGAAACGCCGACAAGACTCACCATTGCTCGGACTCATAAATAACCCAGAAAATCTCAGAGCGCTAGCATGCCCAAAAGTTCGTATAACCAAATTCTTTAACACATGGAACATAGCATTAGTGGAAATTAGATGGGTGAATCATCCGAGCAATCTCGTGCTTCATTTATAAACAAAAGATAAATTATCAAAATCCATTAACCATATCGAAACAAAGAATACGAGAGTAAAACAACAGTATAAATATGTTCATATAGTCATCATAATTGGAGCGCGTAGCTGATTAAACCAGAAGTCCAAAGTATACAACGAAACCCTTTCTCAATATATGACAGAGAAATCACATATGACTGTGTCCATATGTTAATGAAACAATACACAATATTACATGCTAAATCACCTGGAACTGAAAGTTCCTGAACAAAATAAGAACGACATAAATATATAAATTCATAAGGTTCGATGCCTCATGGAACGGTAACCATAGTTTTCCCTCTCAGCAGAGGAAACGTTACAGTGAAACCATTTCTTCAAACAGAGGATTCAATGAGCAACCTGACAAGAATAAGCAAATATTCAGCCGTGGGAACCGGCACCCCATCCACCAACCTTTTTAACACAGCAGGGGTTTTAAGGGAACCATACTCGGAAAGTAGGAATCAAAATACCCGGCAGGACTGCTGGCGCTCCATAACCACGGTGTAGATTCGCCCAAACCCTGCATTGTTCAAACAAGAGAAATAGTTTAGGAAAAATTACATCAACCGAACCTCAAACACTGGGTCCATTCGAAGGTGTTAGCATAAAATTAGTGCATGAATACTTGGTTCAAGGGTATCAAAGAAGAACACGCGAAGGAGATACCTGTATCACTGTGTTTAGGCGGCGCTCGACCTCGCCTTCAACCCAGAAAACACAAACAAGAACCCTGGTGCGAAACAACAAGCAGATGAAACCTCTGGAAGCCAACCCGCGCATCAAATGAAATCTAAAACCCTAGAGAATTCCATGTAAAGCCACCAGAACGATTTCTGATTGTTCGATGGAGGAGAAGGGATCACCTCTGTTGATCAAATCCGGAATCCCGAGACACCCAGTACCTCGTCTGCAACACTAATGTCAACAGCTACCGCCAAAGGAAATATCGGGTTGGAATGGAAACAAATCACAAGGAGAGGGCCAGATGTTCGACTCTTGGCGAGTTGACAATTAATGGAATGGGAAATGAACTGCTGTCGTATCGCCAGCGCAAGCTATATGATACACAGAAATCCGAATGTTAAACAATGACAAGGTATAAAGTTGGTGAAATAATGTTACAACGTAAAATTATAAGGGTAGTGGTATAAGTATTTCAACCAATAGTTAAACATTAAAATGTAATGTTTAGCATCTATGCGTAAATAATTTTTTATTTATTTATTTTTTTTTTAGAATATTTCCATGTATTTATATAAGGATGGGGTTGTGACATGAATATTCTCTTTATTATATATTATTTTATTGTATTTATTTATAATAGTATGTGGTGCAACATGTAAAACTTCATATCATTTTGTTATTATTTTTGGCTAGTTTGGTATATTGTAATGGTTAAATAGTTGATTTTCTATTCCTATATTTGACATTTTACTAAAATATAATTTAAAGAAATAATTTTCCTATTTTATGCTAATTATTTTATCCATCTTTCACCTCAACTTTCACGCATCTTTTCCTTGATCCACGATCCATTTTCACACTAAAAATGTTAAATTCATCTATGGGCCCTCCTCATCCTAAATCCATTTCTTGTAGCCAAGCCGATTCTCTTTGAACAAACTGCCGGAAGTAGGCGAAGGTCGGACGGGGACCTTGCCCTAACTTCATTTACGCAAAGGGTTCTTTCCTGAATTCGAGACACTACGCAACACGAACATTATTGACTCTACACGTCCCCAACACGAACATTATTGACTCTACACGTCCCCTTCCTGCTCTAGGCACAAGTACACATCTCATTTCATTTCATTTCTTGTTAATAGTGAAACTTAAATTATTCTTATTCTTTTGTTTTTCCGAAGGTGGCAAAACTTATCAAACTCAGGTGTCAAACCAACAGAGAGACAGCCATTTCTGGCTGTTATCCACGAATGTCGGTTTGACTCATCACCGTTATCAAAGAAAACCACACCACTTGTAATAACCCGCTGGTGGTCCGTAAGGGAGCAGGCTTTCACTCTTGCTAGATGCCTCTCGGTCTTGGGCGCTTTCCTTACGTCCGAGGAAGACGAGCTCTTAGCCAAACAGAAGCAGTTTTACGGCATAATCCAGGCCGATTCTTATCCCTTTGTTACACATCATTTTATAATATTTATAATTCTATTAATATTATTTTTTTTTATTATTTTAATTATATTTAAAACAAAAGTTGTATAGTTAGGGTTTTTTGCTGGAATTTTGAAAAGTATGAACTAATTTTTACATTTGAACAAAACCTATAAAGTAGTTTATTCTCGCTTAATTTAAACGTAGTTAAATTAGAGTAAAAACCAATAAAGACATACAACTTTATATTAATAAAAATTATAATTATAATAACAAGATAATTTGTATTATCTCTTGCTAAACAAAGATGATAAAAACCGTATTTGTGAATGTCTTTTTCATATATAAACTTGAATATCATATTTGTTCATTTTAATCCATTATTTGTATAAATTTGTATGGAAAATTTATAATTTTTTTACAAAGGGTATAGTTGTCTTCTAGAAAGGCTCTCATTGGAAAAGACGGATGTGTGATGTTAGATTAAAATATAGTTAAATTAACTTAGTTTAAATATAGTTAAATTAAAATATATATTAAGAGAGTAGTGTAAAATTGAGTCTACCTAGCTAAATGTGAGACAAATATCACCTAGTTGTAAGGAAGCTTGAAGTACTCCAACAAATACATGGTTTTGAATTAACCTTTTCAACTTCTAGTGCATGTGTATAAACGGTTTTATTATATTAAAAGATTAGATCAATGTTGATTAGATAGTGGTTAAATAAAATTTAAATGTTAAATATTTGAGTGCATTAGATTTAAAAACTATTATATAATGTTATTTCACACTAGTCGTTGACAAGACTAGGTCATGATGCACTAGAATATAATGGAAATCAATGGAATAAGACTCTCCTTTCAAATTCTAACTTATGATTATCATATATTTTATTTTTGTTGTTTATTTATTCTATAAAATAACTATTCTTTGAATGGACAAGTTACTGCACATATCCCTTAGAATGATATTATTAGATATAATGGCTATCCATTAAATATTTGTGTTGTGACTTTGGAATGGCGGTCCATGGTCTATAATATTGGTTGTTTGCTAAGGATGAGTTTTAGGATGTATGTTGATCGTGTTAGTTATATTAATTAAATCCATAAACCCCATTTATGGTTGGACCTTACACGAGTGAAACATCTCCCATCAAGGGGATTGAAAATGTTAGCACCTAGATTACAATGAACATCTTGTTGGAAATTGATTTGTACCTAGGTCTCAAATTGATAAAAAAAAATGGTTTCATCATGGGACAATATTATCATGAAACATGAATGTGAAATAGATAATTTATAAAATATATTGTATAAAAAGATACCTCTACAACATTTTTTGATTAGCCAATAGAAAAAGGCATGGTCATGGTCATATATATATATATATATAAGGGAACAAAAACATGAAAGGTAATAAAAATAGCATAATAGATGGAAGAGAAAATTTTTTCAATATAAAATGTCATCTAGTAAATACAGGCCTTCTTGTCCATTCTTGTCTATTGAACTATGTCACAAGGACAAGCTAAAATAATTTCTAGTACTTTGTTTTATTGCAAGCAATAATAAACTCTCAAAAACACATGCATGTGTTATTTCTTAACCATAATTCTAAGTTTCTAGGAAATATGGATGATGGTGTTAAAGATACACTATTATTTTATTAAGTAAAACTTTTTATATTTATGACGATGATATTAATTACTACCTCTTTTTATTTCATTTCCACTAGTAATTTCTACATAGAAGATTACCCATTATATTCTAAATAATTTTTCTGAACTTGATTGTAACATTACATCCCAACACACTGTATTTTATTTCCAAAACCATTTGAATAATAAATTTAAATACTAAATTATATATATAAAATTACTTATAAAAGTAAACTTAAATAATAATAAATCACTTAAAATTAAGTAATCTATTTATTGATGAATTTAAAACAACAATTATTAGTATTATTATCATCTTAAAAACTTTATTAAAAAATTAATGTATCGCAAGATGCAATCTAAAATTGAAAACGTTTTCAATAAAAAATAAATATAATGGTTATCGATATGAAAGATTTGTATCTATAATTGTTTTGGAGAACTTGTTGTGCACGATGCCTTAGCCTAGAATTAATGGTGACGAATTGTTTTAAATCCAAAATCAGAAATTTGGATAGAGGGTTACTAACGCTAACCATTAAAAATATTTTCTTTTCTAATAATTTAATTTAATTGATTTAATCTTTTAAACTTATACAACAATTTAGTGAAATTAATTTCCCAGTTAATTAGAAATTATCGATTAGCATATTATTCTCCATTATAAATGAAATTTTGATTGTTTGGAAAAAATCAATCAGAAAACCTATTATGGCAATCTTGTTGCAATATACTCACCGATCTTTTCAAATGACATTTTACAAATTAAAAAAAAGAAGAAATATTCACTCAATATACACTTATTTATTTACCATTATTGTCGTTGTAAATATTTGCATTTAAAGTGCACCAATTATTATCATAATTTATTAACTACGGTAGTTGTAAATGAACGATTGGATCTGAAAATTTTCAAATATGCTACATGGGAATGATAGATTTGACCAACTATTGTCATGATTTATTAACTACCATCGTAGTAAATGAACAATTAGATCTGAAAATTTTCAAATATGCTACATGGCAATGACGGATTTGAAGATATTTTGAAATTTATTTAAAATCCAATGATATTTATTTAATAAAAATATTAATGAGTCAAATGAATAAATGGTTTATTGATTAATTTTTTAGGAGTCTTCTCACGAGGCGGAGGAATCGCTGAGACGGTTAAAAGTGGCAAAAAAATTCAAAAAATCTTGTAAAGGCAGTGTTTGAATAGTGTTTTTATGGTGAAAATAGATTCAACACCATCAAAAACGTCTAGGACACCTAAAATTTTGAAGTTTAACAACTATAAATTGGATTTACAAAAATACTTTCTGGATTTTATCTAAATATAACCAGAATTTCTATAACTTTCTGGGCAACTCCTCCACCTCGTTAGACTACCCGTATTTTAAATCCAACATATTATATCCAGCATGGGTCAACACACGTGTTTATTAATTAACTATCTTTTCATAATGAGGATGAGCCTAATTTTACAAAGCGAGTATGAGTGGCTGAATTCATGAATTTATTGTGGCTGCGAAGAAACGTTGCAGGAGCCAGAGTAATTGTTAACACTGTAGTTTAACGAGGCGGAGGAGTTGCTCTGAAAGTTATGGAAATTAGGGTCATATGTAGAGAAAATCTGGCAAGGATTTTAGTAAATTCAAGTTATAGTTGTTAAACTTCAAAATTTTAGGTGTCCTAGACATTTTTGATGGCGCTGAATCTATTTCCACCATCAAAAACACGATTCAAACAATGCCTCTACAAGATTTTTTGAAATTTTTTTACCCAAGTTCCAACCACTTTTAGCCATTTAGACAATTCCTCCTAGGTATATGACTCCATTATTACTCCATTATTAACAGATTTGAAAACTAGGTTCAAGAGACATGCAACAGTAATTTAATTGCCCCTTATATCAATGGTACTCACTGACTATGAATTAACGGTGGTATGATGGCACTGACTGACTATGAATTAACTGGCCGCAGAATCATCATAGCAGAATAAACTTTATTCAGTTCAACCAATCACTATTTAAAAAATTTAGAATTAAAATAATTCAATTTTTTTTTAATTATTTCTTTTTTAATTTTTTACTCCACTCAAATTTAATTGAAATTCAACGCATTTTCAAATGCATTATACCTGCGCTGTAGGAATAATAATAAATTCTATTTCTAGTGAAATATAAATGATTCTT
>APFE031310094.1:35060-46145 GCA_000404065.3 Pinus taeda
TTCAAAAGTAATTATGTTTTTTTGTCTTTTAATTAAATTATTTAATTTTAAAAAATGTTGTAAGAATGTATATCATATAAACATGAATTATGGTTTTTTGAGCATGTAAGTCATGGTATTGGTCATAATATTGTAACACAAATTAGTTAAAAGTTAACAAAAGTTATTTAAAGTTTAAAAATATGTGTGTATTTTGGAATGTAGTTTCTATAATTTTAATTTAATTATCAATAATTAGTAAGTTGATGGTAGAGATTTAACCTCCACCGGATATTCTCGAATATTCTTACTAGCATTGATTAAATAAAAATTTAAAATGTCATATGAAAAGTGTCATATGAAATAGAGTTGTCTTTAGTGGGATTTTTTGAAAGCTTTCCTAGTTGATTTTTCAGGACTCGTGTAATGCCGCGGGAAAATGTAAATAGTTGATTTTACTGTGGTAAAAGACAAACTGAATATGACATTATTACTGTTGAGATTTAATAATATTTTTGTTATTGTTGTTTTTATTATATATATATATATTATATATATTATATATAATAATATATATATTATATATATATATATATATATATATATATATATATATCCAAAAGTTTCTTGAAATGCTAGCAACTTCTGGAGGGGAATTGGGAAAAGAAGGTTGCTGTAACTGCAACCCTAACTACCTCCCATAACTGGAAGGGCCTCCAAAGAAAAGGAGGAGGGGGAAGGGAAAATCTGCGCTGTAGAGACAGACAGAGAGAAGAAAAGAGAACAGATGGGCTAAGTCTGGCGATGGCCAGATAGCCGAGCACTTGGTGCATATATCATGCTGAGGACAGTGATCCTGCGAGAGAGCTAGGGGGTGAGATTCTGGTCTCGAAAGACGAATCTCAATGTTGGGTGGCAAATTAGTAAGCGGAGGATAAAGGAGAGGCTCGATACCCGGAGTGGTTCGCAACTCATGACAGTTCAGAGAACACAGGTGAATTGTTTTGCTAAAATAACGAACAGACATCCAGAAGAATAGGTACTGAAAATTTTACTGTTGTGTATTGATTAAGTTCGTATCATTCATAGGAAAAGAAAAGACTTTAGCCGAAAAACTTATGTGCAAGATTGTCTTGTTTAAATTACAATGTAATGATTTGAACTGTAAAATATCGTCTTCCTTTAGAGTAACATAAAATAAGGATAAGTATTTAGAACCCCTTAAAACTCTGTAAACATACGTGAGTAAATGTTAAACTGTAGGGAATGCTACAAGATGAAAGGATGTTGGACCACATAAACCCCAGTGTAAAGACGAAGTGAGACCCTTAGGGTATGATAGTGATATTCATACATATAAAAAAAAAGGGCAAATGCTAACTGGGTAAGTACAAACTGAAAATTGTAACCATACGCCCTGGAGAAATTACAGAAAGAAGGAAACGGGTGGAATGAGATTCCCTCTGTCCACAATAGCAGGAACGATGAAGCAAACTCGAGAGTTATGAGTTTATAAATTTTGTTGTGTTATGGGTAATAACCTGGAGTTGGTCTGATAACAAACCACCTGATATATATAAATTTCTTATAAAATATACATGTTGGAACGCAAGTGAGCCATGGGTTTCCATGGCATACGCTATGTGGGAGAATTCCCTTCCCATATGGTAACCAAGGATGGATCATCGAACGCTCGGATAGGAGAGCATTTTGTAATGGAAAAGGGAGCCGTCAAGGGCTACATTACAAACCAGACTTTTCAAACCCTACAGGAAGGAGTCTCACAACCCTTAATAACCAAGAAATGTTGCATGCAGTACTTAATCACTCAGAAATAATTACAGGAACAGTGGGAAATAGTAGTGAACAATATCTGATAGGATAGAGACATAATTTTATCATCAGATAGCAAAGAGACATAATTTTATCATCAGATAGAAAAGAGCTTTCGTCTAGAATCCCTGATTAACTTTTAAAGGGCGAATGGAAAAATCATAACGGAGTCCATTATGACATACCCACTTAATTATCCAAAAAGGAAACAAGAATTGGGAAACAATACCATCATATTATATCAAACAAATGGAACATAGCATGGGAGCAACAGTTATACAATAACTGGTTATTAAACTTATCATGCGAATGCGAATGCATATGCACAATAGGAGGAGCGATTAAGCTTCACCAGAACAGTGTGAACAGTATCATTCAAGTTATCCTTGAGAGATGCTCTCGGCACTAGTTTAGCTCACAAACAACAACCCAATACGCCATGGGGTAAATCTTGGAAGTTTCTTTAAAAATTTACATAAAGATGTCAGAGCAACAAAACCCCAAAACCCTCTACCCGAGTAAAGGGTACAGGTCTCAACCCTTGTAGCCCTCGGCTGTCATAATTTAATCCGTTGATAACCCCACAAGACTTCAAACAAAGTTGTATGACAGAAATAGTAAGTCGACAGACCCAAATCCACAGCAGCACAAGAGCCAAGCTCGATTTAGGAATAGCTGTTGGGAGACAAGTTTCTTACCCGGAGCTGTGAACTCTGAAGAGTGGCAAGATGTTGACCCCATAGCCATGACTGAGAGACCGGGACTCTTGAGGAGGACTCTACAACCAGAAAACCACTTCGACATTAGTTAGCCGTGTTTGGTGAAAACAATGTTTAACCGAACACAAAAAAATAAACAATATTCAGTGACGAAAAGCATTAAAAATTACATTACAAAACCATTACCTGGTTTCATGCATGAGAGAAGGGCGCCATATCCATGCATCTGGTGGCCTCCGAACTTGTTCAAGGCCTGGAATGACAAACAGAAAAAACCCGCAGAAAAACAGAGGAAAGGAATGGAGCTGTCGCCGAGAGAGGGAAATGAGGATGCCGCCGGGTAACCCAGAGTTGGGGAAGATCAAACCTCGAAGTGCGGAACCATCGGATCACTGCCTAGCTCATCTTTCATGATGTGGCGAAGGATTTGAGACGAGTGACTGTGGAGAGTAGAGTTTGCTCATGCCACGTAGAGGGCCGAGCAGGGGAAAAAATCAACATTGTAAGCTAAGCATTAATACAACGGTACAAATCATCCAATGCATAACCAATGAAATTGCCAAGTGTGAAGCAATGGTGCCAAGTTTACAGTTGTGAGGAGGCGGGAGTCTCCCAAGGAGCGTGTGGGGTTAATGAGCCACAATCCAGAAAGTACCAAGCCATAAACATTCCCGAAAACCAACAATCCGTCGCCAGAAACTTTCAACGACCGACCGGGGTAATGAGTACTATAGGGACAGGTCATTCGATTGATAGCTTCCCTTAGTAAAAAAAAAGAAATTTTCTACTGTTTGTTTATTTTATTTTATTTGTTGCCACGTGTAGGGTGTTTGGAGGTATGACATCTAGTTTCTCTAAAATTAGGCAAGAATTTATTGAAATCAAAGTTTGGTGGGTAACCCCTGCAGAATTGAAGTGCCCTAGGGTTTTTTAGGGTGCTGAATCCATATAACACAAATGTATATTTATATATTATATTATGTGATCCATCTTAAACTGGTCTATATGATCTAACATGAGCCAGAGCTCAAAACTTTAGATTGCAAATAAAGTATAATTCTTCATTGTTTAAAATTTTATTCTTGATGCTATAAAAGTATTACAGGACTAAACCAAGTTTTAATAAAAAAAACACTTATTTTAATGTAAATACATAAATTTTAAAATGATATATAATATTACATAGTTGAGATTAAAATATTTTACATAACATGTAATGAACATTTATGAGGATTTGTCTATAATGCGATTTTTGAGATTTCGTGACGAATCGGCGAAGAAATTGAGGTAATGTTGATTTGTTGCAGTTAAAATGGTTTTTTAACTGCATATTGGTTAGCACCCTGAACCCCTGGATGCTTTGATTGTGCAAAACTAGCTACAAACTGCGATTCAATTAAATTGCTGCCGGATTTGACCGGAAAAACCCACCGAAAGGCTTCTAAAAGTCGCATTATAGACAACTGCTTTTATGATCAAATTAAAATGACTTTTTTTATTATTACTATATTTTAGTTATAATCAATATTATGTAATTATTTATTAATCATATTAAAATATATATTGATAACCCACATTGAATATTATATTATATACAACACACACACACACACACACACACACACACATAGATATTTGACATCTACATAAATTAGTTAACATAAATCTTCAAATAATTTATTTAAATTTCATATTGAAATATTTTCGAGAAGTATAAGGTTTAAACATCTTATTCGCACGCTTTTACTTTACAACATATTCATTTTTAATATTATGACCTACTTTATTTTAAAGAGTAAGGACTTACACATCCCCTCATAATGGGTTGTAGAATGAGCCTCTGGGCTCAATAATTCTTCATTTTCATGAATTAACATATATAATATATATATATATATATAATATATATATATATATATATATATATATATATATATATATAACATTAAAAAAGTTATAAAATATGTACTTAGATATTAGCAGTGTTTTAATAAAATTGAAATAAGAATATTTTTTATATTAGAGATGTGAATCCATCTTAACTTTGGATTTACCAAATATCGAGGAGAATCAAATCTAGAGATGCAAACTTTTCCTTAAATTTTGTACTCAAAAAGAGGTTTGCATCTTTTTATGAGGAAAATAACGATGACTTTCTATTATGTATAAAAGTCCAGTACATGTATCCGAATATGTCTCCATGCAAACAATAATTGTTCCAAATGTGTAAGGTGCCAAAAGGCAGTAAGTACATCCCTACATACACAACAATACCAAAAAGCAGACAAAAATATTATCTCCCACAACACCAAAATTATGCTAGTAAGGAAAAACGAGAGAACATAAAATACATATTTGTCTTTCACAACCATGAGATAACAAGAAAACCAAGGAGCTAGGAAAGAATCAATATGAAAAACTAATGATATCATCCTTGAGAATATTTGCATATTGAGAGATTTAATCTGATACTTAGTAGATCTAGAGTTAAGACTAATATATATTGATGGATAAAAAATTAATATAATTTATTGAAATTATTAGACTTTCTTTAATATATTAAGTTATGCCTTAGAATGTTGTTTTGATATTTTATAAAGTGTGAATAGGTTTAAAAGTTTGGAAGTTTATATTTGTTAAAAACATAAATAAAATTTTAATTATATTTATTATATGGTTACTTGAATACCATCATCGTGTCTATTAGATTAAGTATTAATTATATATATATAATATATATATATATATTATATATATATATATATATATTATATATATATATATATATATATATAATATTTTTTAATTAACCCTAGGGGCAATTCAATTAGTAAGCACCATGAAAATTAAGTGTTATGTGCCAAGATATTATAGGTTCAAACCCCCTCACGTACCTGTGTCGGAAGGGGCATACATACGAACCTAAAATATTATAATGGTAGTGGTTGAAATCGACTCATTTCACATGAGTATAAAACCTACCCATTTATTGATTTCTCTAGTCACAAATGATAATTTAATAATAAATAATACGTTAATTTAATATTATTCTTTTGTTATAATAATTAGAGGATTTATGTTCAAAAAAATATGTGGTTAAAGTGATTATATAAAAAAGGAAAACTAGAAATTAGAGAAGTTGGAAGAGTGATGGTAGGTGTTAGGGTTTACTTTTGCGGAGCCACAACTAAAGCCTTCGTCAGCCAGGAGTCTGCCACAGGTGACAAGCAAGCTCCAGGGTAAGTAGAATTTGAGATTGTTTGTCCTCGCAATGAGGGGAGGATTCTGACATCGACTACATTTACGCGGGAATGGTGTTTACCTCACAGTCATGCATGTGAACTCCAAGAGGGAAGACTTTTTCTTGGAGCTGTGGTAGTTACCTGTGTTTTGGATCAAAGAGGAAATGGATCCAAGTTTTGTAGATTTGAAGAAAGCATGCTTTTTAATGGAAAACTTGGGTGGGATACAATTCATAGTGATGGTATGACGTCCCTCATCTCGTAGATCTAGTGATGACTGGCCTTTATGGATGGACATCGAGATCATCTAGAGAACCCTCAAAATTTCTATACCGTGTCAGTGGTATTTATGGGTTGGAATTGCCAGGTATGCCCTCTTGGCTTGATTATAGAAAGTTTTAATTGCTTTTTGCAGAGATCCCATTTGTCAATGGTGTAGTCCCTCGAGGCTAATATGGCTTAGATAGGGTTTTCGCCTTCTCACGAGATGCCATCCTGTCTTTTACCCCAGATATAAACAAAAGGACATAGACTGGAAATTTCTAGATCTTTATTAGAAATTTTAATGGGAATACCTTGATCCGGGTGGATGTTGGTGGCCACCCACCTATCCCATTTGGACCCCCACAACTGTCTCTTTCAGCTTTTTAGTTTCCTTATTTGTAGCACAATTTACTATTTTTAGTAGTTTTTCAGGTCTTGAACTTCCGGAGCTGTTTTGAGGCCCTAAATGACGTTTTTTTGGGAAATCTAGGAGCAACCTGGGTCTGTGGACCGATGTTGCTCTTCCCAAAGTTATAGTTCTTGGATAGATCTTTCTAACGAGCTATTATACGTGTCAAACGGAGATAGGGTGCCAAAGTTGCGACCTTGAGAAATTGATGTACCAATTTACCCAAATGGGGCCCACAATTTGGCGTTTCATCTTCTAGGGTTAGGTTTGGGATGTTAAGGGTTTTCCATTGTTTCTCAATAATAAATAGGCCTTCGAACCTCATTTTAAAATAGTTCAGAGGCATGTAGCCACCACATCTCTTCTCAGAGATAAGCTACCATTGCCCTAGTTGGTTTATTTCCATTTTTGTTTGTAAGCATATTTTAGTATTTTACATTAATGAAATGAAGTATTATTTCCACTGCATCTTTGTGTATATGGTTATCTCTGTATTTTGTTGCGTTCCTGTTTAAATCCGGATCAGTGTTATCAGAGCGATCTGCTTTTTCTCTATTTTTCTTTGCATGTCCCAACAAGGTCAGGATATAAGGAGTTAGGGCTTGAACTGGTCGAACCTTTGCAAGACCAGCCTTGCAAATTCCGATTGCCTCCCATGGCGGATGAAAAGAAAGACGAGGGGGCAGGACATCCTATCAAAATCTTGCTCGAAGAAGCCCTCGAGTAGCAAAGGAACGCGATGATGGATAACTTTGCGTAGATCCTTCAGCAGCTACCCAGAAGCAACACATCAGCTTCCAACGGCTACTCTAGAAATGCCACACTGTTTAAGGTACAAGTTAATTTTGAAATCCCCATCTTCGAGGGTCAAATAAATGCAGATGTCATAGATAAATGGTTAAATCTGCTAGATGGGTATTTTTTTCTTCATGAATTTTCGAGTCAGGAAAAGATTGATTTTTCTCTTCTCAAAGCAGCCCCCCACGTTAAGGACTAGTGGGAAACCTATTGTGAGAAGAAGAATGAAAGTACGGGCTCATTATTTTTAGCCACACCCACTTGGGATTCATTCTAGGATGCTGTCGAGGATTAGTACTACCCTATCAAAAGCTATGAGGACAAATACATCAAATGGACCACTCTGCGGCAAGGAAGGGACCAAGATGTGCCGAAGTTCACAAACATTTTTCATGTCCTTCGCACATAGTTGGGTATCAAGGACTCTGAGTTGCATTTGGTACTCAAATACCGCGACTGCCTACATAGATACATCCAGGAAGAGATGGAGTTCCTGAACATCTCCTCGCTCGGCACGACGTACTGATACACTGTCAAGATCGAGCAAAAGTTTAAACAAAAGAAGCGAGACTTTGGATTTGTAAATCCGAAGACCAAAGGACAAAGCCAAGGCGGCGTGACCCAAGACAACCCCTCGAAGCCGCAAGAAAAGAACAACACCACGAAGTCAAAGAAGGACACAGGAAAGTGGTGTGAGTTCCACAAGGGTCCCACTCATAACACAAGTGAGTGTTGGACCAAGCAGTCGCTGGTGGCCAAGTTGAAGGCTTTAGAATCGATGCATGTTCAGACCCTAAGTCAAAACCCGAAAAGGGGAATGGAAAAGGGAAGCAGATCATTGATGCAGAGCCCAGCGTCACTATTGCCACCACCAAGATCCAAAAGAATGAGCCCGAAGACCCAGGGGAGGGGGAGCATCTTTCCACTCACAGATGTGGGTGAAGGGCTTGCCGTTGCAATTCATTATCGACAGTGGCAGCCAAAAGAACCTCATTTCAGCAGAAGTTGTGAAGCGGTTGGGCCTACCAACTACACCACACCTGCACCCGTACAATATTGGGTGGCTTCATGAAGGACGATATCTCAAAGTTTTCCAGCAGTTCTGCCTTCCCTACAGCATCAAGCCCTTCACAGACGAGGTATTGTGTGATGTTACACCTCTGGATGTTTGTGATGTATTACTAGGCCAGCCATACTTGTGGAGGCGACATGCTATGTATGAGTCAAGGCCTCGTGCTGTCATTATTTCTTTGGATAAATCATTATACAAGATACCGGAGGTAGCCCCACCTACCGCCACCTCTTTTATCTCTACTAAGAAAGGCAACAAGCTCATCTCCCAGACTAGGAAATTCATTTTCTGTCTGATTCGCTCCCAAAGTAAGGTGAAGATCATCACCACATCCATGACCGCCACGAAGGGTTCCTCCACACAGCATTAACAGCAAAGGGATATGGTCATGACAGAACATAGGAACAACTTCTCCTCATCCACAGGGTTACCACATGAGCTTCAGGTGGGCAACAAAGTTTGGTTGCATCTGTAGAAAGAACGCCTTACAAGAGCCCATCAGAATCTCCGACCACGCCGACATGGTCCTTACACCATTACTAAGGCTATGGGAAATAATGCTTTGTAGCACAATATTCCTCCATTCCTTCACTTGCACCAAGTGTTCAATGTGTACCACCCTCGACCATGCTTCCCACCATTACTGGACATATTCGAGATTGCAGAACAACTCACGAGGGACCAAGTTTAGCAAATGGAGGAACTCAACGCAATGGGGACCATTACTTCCTAAGGGGGAAGGAATGATCTAGGTGAATGTTGGTGGCCACCAACTTATACCATTTGGACCCCCACAACTATCTTTTTCAACTTTTTAGTTTCCCTATTTGTAGCACAATTTACTATTTTTAGCAGTTTTTCGGGTCTTGAACTTCTGGAGCCATTTTGAGGCCCTAAATGACGATTTTTGGGAAATTTGGGAGCAACATGGGTCCATGGACTGATGTTGCTCTTCCCAAAGTTATATTTCTCGTATAGATATTTCTAACGAGCTATTGTACGCATCAAATGGAGATCAAGTGCTAAAGCTACGACCCCGGGAAACTGATGTACCAATTTACCCAAACGGGGCCCACAATTTGGCGTTTCATCTTCTAGGGTTAGGTTTTGGGATGTTAAGGGTTTTCCATTGTTTCTCAACAATAAATAGGCCTTCGAGCCTCATTGTAACATAGTTGAAAGGCATGTAGCCACCACATCTCTTCTTAGAGATAAGCTACCATCGCCCTAGCTGGTTTATTTCCATTTCTGTTTGTAAGCATATTTCATTATTTTACATTAATGAAATGAAGTATTGTTTCCACTGCATCTTTGTGTATATGGTTATCTTTGTATTTTGTTGCGTTCTTGTTTAAATCCGGATCATACCTTCATCTTTTGGATCCAAGATTCAAATATACTAGAAAATGTGAAACAAAGTATTCATAATTTCCTTGATATACCAACAACTCTTCAATGCTTGTTATATGAGAGGAAATTGCTAGAAGATATTTTTCCGCTGAAATTTTATGTCGTTGAAAGGAACTCCATAATATTAAATCTGAGGTTGAGGGGTGGAGCTTCAGGCTTCAGAAACCCTAATGGATCAGCCTCGTTCAAGGATGTAGTGAAGGGGAAGATTGTTTCTCATGTTGATTAGATGTAAAATATTTCAAGACCTTACATAGTCAAACAAGTAGAAAAAGTTCCAATGATGGAGGCCAAACCCACAGAGGTTAAATCACTTTTTCCTGATCTACAATATACATCATTAATATGCAGATTTAATGGATTTTGGTCAAGCACTGAAGATTTACATCGGTGGGTATATTATTCTTGGATACCCAATTGTGAACTCTATTTATGTGCCAAAGGGTTCTTCATAGTTCAATTTGACAAATAAAAAGATAGCGAGTAAGTCCTAAATGATGGGCCATGGTTTTGGGGTAGAACTTGGCTTTTTATTACCCCATGGTTCCCAAAATTTAATGTTATAAGCATGATGGTCACTACAATGTTGGTCTAGGTGAGATTACCAAATCTGCTTCTCCCTTTTTGTCATCATCAAGTCTTAGAAGATATTGGGAATACTCTTCAAAAATTTAAAAAAAATGGAAACTAATAGAAAATAAAAAGGTCTATTTACATTTTCTAGCATTTGTGTGGAGATAGACCTTAGTAAAGGTCCACCGGGTCATATCCACCTAAAGCATGAACACTTTCAGTGGACCTAGGTTTTGAATTATGAGAATACAACATTTATAGGTTGAATTTTATTTCAAACAAGAAACCTACAGAACAGATGCACACAGGAAAAAAAAATATTCCAAAAAGAGAAAAAGAGGTGGGCCTATAAGCCAGAGGGATGGTAGGTACCTGAAAACTTTGAGGATGAAGAAGAGACCATGGTAAATATTCCAAATATGGGTGCTCAAGCACAACATGGTAGCCAAGAAGATGAAGGAGCTTGGGACTAGTCAGGAATAGTGACTCATATACAGAAGGGAACAAAATCAACAAAAAACAAATCACTAGAGCAATAAAAAGAGGAAACACTCATTGAAAATGGATTGGGAAGTGCGTTGGGAAAATTATTTTCTTAATAAAAAACAACTAATCTGTTATGAAACCAGCTCAAGAAAAGATAGAAAAGATAGATCAACGCCTTAGAATTTAGCCTCTTCGAGGGGGCAACCTCCTTTACATTACATAATGAACAATCTTGGATGATACAAATGAAAAGGACCTCTTTCTATATATAGGAGTCTAAGGGATCATAACATAATCAGA
>APFE031310094.1:46458-59640 GCA_000404065.3 Pinus taeda
TGTAACTCTGTACTTGCAGATCTTTAAGTTCTGAAACTATGACCTGTAGTATTCCTCTGTGTGCTCTTTCCAATGCCACCAGTCTGACCCCAATTGGATTCTCCAATGAAGAGTTATGCCAATTCTCCCACAGTGACCTGATTATCGACTAATTCAGTAGAGTGAACTTGTACGACGTGCCACGTGTCACTTTTTCGACCTTTGAATCTAAAAAATGTATACAAGAAACTACAGTCCGTCCTCTTTCTGTACCTTCTTACGAAATTTTAATCCGATCCCCAGAGAAAAAGTTATGACGAGTTTCCCCAGGTCACCTGTTTGGAATGTAATTGAGGAGTCTGCAAAAGGGCCAAATTCCTCAGATCATATCTCCACAATATAGTGCGAAAAGCTCTAAAATTCGGACCCAAGGTTCAGCACGATTTCTTCTCAAATGGGTTTTTTTTTTGACTTCTGAAACATCCTAGAAAAAAAGTTATAGCTACAATGCCACGATGACCTGTTTGGAGCAGCGAAACCCTATAATCCAAAGCTCTGATACCAAATGTTATGAAACCAGCTCAAGAAAAGATAGAAAAGATAGATCAATGCCTTAGAATTCAGCCTCTTCAAGGGGGCAACCTCCTTTACATTACATAAATGAACAATTCTTGGATGATACAAATGAAAAGACCTCCTTTCTATATATAGGAGTCTAAGGGCTCATAACATAATCAAAGCCGACATAAGAATAATAATGTAAGGGCACAATAATAACAATAGTGGGCTTCTATGGGGCACAATAATAACAATATGGGCACTACACGAGTACATCAATATATAAGTGGTTTGTACTAATAACAATAAGGGGTTACACTAGTAGTATAGGGGCCTAACATGTCAGGAATAGTGACTCATATATAGAAGGGAACAAAATCAACAAAAAACAAATCACTAGAGCAATAAAAAGAGGAAACACTCATTGAAAATGGATTGGGAAGTGCGTTGGGAAAATTATTTTCTTAATAAAAAACAACTAATCACCTCAACATTAATTATCAAACGGAGGAACATATTTTTGTTTCAAGGTAGTCTGCAAAATATATGCAAGCAACTAACAACAACTAACAATAGTTCTGCATGATTATGTCCTACACTATCAAGCTCATTCAATAAGAAATAAAATGTAAGACTTGAATAACAATGCTAAATGTAAAAATCAAAAACTAAATGACAAGAAAAATAATTATGCTACTCATACAACTTGAATCAATACTTAAATTAAACCACACCTTGTTGAATTGAAAAGTTAACCTATTGCACCCTACAAAATTCAAATGCTAATCTAGAACAATAAATTAATAGAAATCTAGAAAATGCAGAAAACAAAAAATCAAGAAAATGCAACAACCAACAAATTAATTGAAAAAAAGGAAATTTATGTTAAGGAACATCAATTGAAATTCAAAGAAACAAGCACAAAACTAAACTACTTTATATGTTCAAGGTAACACCTCATCCAAGGTAGTGGGCCCAACTGCCCAAGAGTCAATTCTGCCTTGCAAAATAATTCAGATTAGATTACAAGTAGACAACTATGAAATTCCACAGATAACTGCTTTCATTAAAAAATAGAAATAGGTACAATACAACTTTGAGTTCTACCTTTAACTCAATAATTTTCCACCTTCTCTCTTTGATCTCTTTTTTCTTTTAAATACACAAAGCAAAGGGAAATTACAACTAAATTGATTACAAATTGATTTCCCCTTACAATTTTGGATTGATTACAAAATCTCAATAAACAAGGTCAGATCTAAAATATCTCTCCGTCATTATTCAACTAGAACAATTTGAATCCGGTATTGCAATTGGGGGAATTTGGAAAATGGCCAAAACAAAAAATCTGAGAAAATCTCCTTTAAAGAAACTTGTATTTCTCTCAATCCAAATTGAATTTTGGAAAACTACTCATAAGAAAACTAATTTGGTTTATTCTGAAAAGCATGTCTTAGATCTTTAAGATTCATCTTCACTTTCCTGAAAAGTCCAACACACAACTGTCACTTTTTATCCCAATGAATTTCCAAGTTGGAATATTTGATTATTAGCTGAAGATAAAATTTACATTCTCGAAGAGATCTTGGAGGCTAAAATCATGAGTGATGTTATAACAAATCCATTAATACATCACCGTTGGTAAAATCATGCATAATAATCTTCAATTTATTAAAAATAAAGGAGAACAAATATTACTTATCCACAAGAGCATAAATAATTATAAAATAGAATTATATGATAAATTATTATAGATGATGTGATAAAGAGTGGTAGAAATAGATGAAATATACGTCAATAAATGATAATTAAAATGACAAATTAGTGGCCCAACATCTCCCTCAGATTGAACTTGTTGCATGTCCTCATGCAACCAAATGCCTCTGTATTAATCAAGTTGTAATACAATAACCAAAATACTCATCCCAACTCATGATAGTGATGGAACATAAGGATTTTTCCCCAAAAGCCTATTCAAAATAATGGTTATTCAATTCTAGCAATGTTGTTGAAGCTGTAAGAATTTTCACATTGGCTTTCAACTATATGTATATGAAGTTGCAACAAAATATGATATAAGTAACAACAAAATTCATTAACCATTTTCTTAAAAACTACAAACTAGATTTTGCTAAAATTTTGCAATCAAATTTCTACTATGTTAATTATTCTCCACTCCAAAAATGAAAGTTTTCTAATGCACAGATCCCGAGATATATGAAAAATGGTTGTAGGTGATGAGTTTAATTTCTCAAAAATTATAAATCAGTTTTGCTTGAAATTTCACAAGATTGTTCTTATTACCTTAATGCTTCTCCACACCGAAAATCAAAGAAATCCAATAAATGAATTTCAAGATATCAACAAAATGTTTGTAGGTGACAGTACTTGATTTTTGAAATTTTACAAACTGGTTTAGCTTGAAATTTTCTGGGTTTTTGTACTTTAATGATACCTATTTTCTTTCCAAAAATCACAAGAGTCCAGTTCATTTTTTTAAAGATATATGAAAATCAATTTATGCACTATAAAAAAATGATTTTATATGCCTTAAATGAGGCAAAAAGGGGAAAAAAATTCATGATGCATAGCAAATCCTTCCCCAAACTGGAGAATTAGCATGTCCTCGTGCTACATAAGAAAACAATTTGTGTTTGTTGCTACAATTGTTATCGAAATATCTACTTGGTGTAAAACAACATGGAATAAGGGCAATTTCGAGAATGAATAAGGATATCAATGGATGATAAAGAGTATTAATGACATGGTCATGATAAATAAATTAATGAAAAGTATACTCCCCCAAACTAAAATCTTTTGTGTCCTTAAAACAATGGAAGTGTTGAAGAAGTGGAGCTAATGATTTGAAAATATGAGTAAATAATGCTCAATAGTTTTTCATGACATTCTCGTATACATTTAATAAATAAAAAACTTATGCTATTTTACCTCAAGTTTTACCTCCGTAAAAATGTGGAATAGCATGGATGCACTAGTATTTGTTGAAGCTAATGTAGGTTGAGCTGTTTCTCAAAGTGACGTTGAAGATGAAAGGCATGCAAGTTGAAGGAACATAATCATAAAGTGTAGGACGGTTTCCTTCTCCCAAATTGATTAGTTTCCTTGTCATCAAGAGTTCTATAACACATATCATGAGTAGCCTCAATCAGTAATTCATGACCTCAATTACCTATTTACACATAAAAGTGATATAATCATGTTGTGAATGCCATGGGATAATAATGGATAAAAAAGGAATATAAAAAAGGGTAAAAATGATGAAAAAAAAAGGTGCATTCCCTAGACCCATCAAATTTGGTTGTTATGGGCACACAAATGGTGATATGTGGGATGAATTAGTTATCTCAGTCTTTGCTTCTCAAGATCTGACCAATTACCTAACATTCACAATTAGAAGTAGGCCTATTTATTCTACCCCAAAATAATAGTAGTGTTGTTAAGCTACGAATAAATGGTGACTAATTGGGAAACTATATTCGGTTAAAGATATGAAACATGTAGAATAAAGGAACGATAGATTAGATGACACAAAATTCCAAATCTCAAATATCCTAAAAGTTTTTTCCCTGACATGTAAAGTGAATATTTAGAACTCATTAATAAATATAAACCATAATCATCATAATCTAAGAACTGATTAAATATTACCCCATGAACCATGAGTTCTATAAAAACTTATATATGCAACAGTAGGCTTTATCAACAATTAGTTTTGAGAAAAAAAGTTAACCAAGTAGATCATAGTATTGAATTAACTTCTATACCATAGGCATGGCCACTGCTGCTAGCAGGCATCCACTACCTTGATAGGGATGCATTTTTAACCCATTGAGATGTAAGTGTCCCATTTATTAGAAATAAATACATAGTTACAAAAGAATTTAAATTTAATTAGATGTCTATTGAAGATCATTGTTCTGGCTTGGTAACTAGTTAATAACAATGCCATTCATGGGATCTAAAAAGAGTGAACAAGCCGACTCATGATGAGACCTCTTGTCCTTCAACTTTACAACCAAAGGTCATTACCCTGGCTTGGTGACCAGTAGTGGTAATGTCAATTTATTAGGACCTATGAACATGGTAGGCCGACTTGTCATGAGACCTCCTATCCTCCAGTTGAATATTTATGTTTAAAATCCAACTATGCATATTGTTAATCAACAAAGGATTACTTAATAGATGGGGTGGCAGGTCAGCTCCTCAAGAGCTAGAGATGGCATAAAAAGTTTTATAGTAACTATTTTCAACTTGGTTAATCTTGCTTCTCAAAAATTAATAACCTTAAGATGGCTGTTGATAAATATATTTTTCTTTGTTAAGATTGGGGTTGAGGAACAATTCGTTAGATAGTGATAGAAATATTTATGTACAATTTCGTGGTAATCATCACAAATTTTACAATATCAGGGACTTGACAAATTAAGAAAGTTGAAAGTTAGCATGATGAAATCATATTTGCATAATTATTCCCTTAAAAAAGTGATTCTTTTTATAGATAAACAAATATAAATTGACTAACCAATCATTATGTCAAAGAGGACCTAGAACATTAAAAGTATTTCCCATTCACCAAGGAGAAAAAAATTGGAAAGACCTAAAGTGTTGAACCAAAAGCGTGAAAATGGGATAATAAAAATAGTAGTAACTGAGGTAACAATGAATATGAATTAGGTAACAACAACCATGACTTAGGTAACAACAACTGTAATTGAGGGAACAACAACTGTGACCTAGGAAACAACATCCATAACTTGAAGGAAAACCAATTGTGACTTAGGAACCAATAGTTGTGACTGAGGGAAAAAAACTGTGAGTTAGGAAAAAACAACTGTGACTGAGGGAACAACAACTATGAGTTAGGAAACAACAACTGTGACTGAGGGAACAACAACTATGAGCCAAGAAACAACATCTATGACTGAGGGAACAACAACTATGACTTAGAAAACATCAACTATATCTAAGGTAGCAACAATTATGATTCGAGAATTTTTTATCCAATAATACCATTGTTGCATGTTACAAACTCGAAGCTACCCAAACCATTTTAAGCTTGTGGACATGAAGTATCAATCATGATTGTGGAAATCCCTCCCAAAAAATAATTTAATGGGTGATCCTAGCAAGGTGATATGGAGAAGAATTAGTCATCCAACAGTCATAGTCATTTTACAAAATAATGATGAATTAATAGTGAATCATACCTGACAAGACTTACCATAAGAATGTTTAATATTAGATATGAGTGTTGAAAATGCAACAAGAAAATCCTAATTTAATTTTGTCCTTGAATAAAATTATGAATAAAATTGTAATTCCACATTGCAAGACAACTTGTATGAGTTAACTGATTTAATTTGACGTAGTTGGCTTAGTTAATTCAAGTTGAGGGTCTAACTTGAGTCATGCACATTGTATCCTACATTATAGGAACCGTAATTGAGTTTATTTTGAGTTGTAATTCATTAATTCAGTTTAGTCGAGTTAAAGTCAGTTAAACTAGTTCCAACTGATGCATGAACTAGTAGGAGGTTAGACAGTGGGTTGTTTCTTCATGTGTTCAACCAATTAACTAATTATTCACTCATAAATAACTCATGCATGTAGTATCTAAGAGTTACCCAGTTGATCGGAGTTCAAGGATAGTGTACCATTAGTTGTATAATCATCCAAATTGTACAGGTGGTGCATGCAGTTAGAGGAAGGCCTATGAGGATTGCGTAATTCCAATTGAGGAATTTCCCTAATTAATAGGGGGCTAGTTACAAAGGAAACACCACAAGGAAATAGGGACTTGGGCAAGCCAAAATTTGGTTAAGTATTGGCCTAGGATTGTCTAGGAAGCTATGAGAAAAATAGAGATATTGCTGAGGTTGCTCAAGCTTGATCAAAGCATTGTAATCTTCTCATATTTTCTGACTAATGCAATATATAGATAGCAAGGGTTTTTAGCTATGGATTTCCCCAAGAAATCATTGTGTAATGTGTTGATTGAATTCTTTCTCTTGTATTCTTCGTGATTTCACAATCGTTTAATTATTTCCATTGATGAGTAGAGTAGATTCAAGTCTATTGTTTTAGTAAATTACAATTAGCAATTTTAATCTACAAGGAATTTATACATGGTATTAGATCAAAATCACTCTAAAAGACGAGAATATGATTTTGTCTTTTGCAGGTGAAATCAACTTTGCAGAATCATTCTTCAGAGCTAGCATGATGTCGTTCTATGGATTGAGACTCAAATTTTCCCTTGAGGGTAGTTCAAAATATATTGCTTTGAAGGACAAGATGGAGGCAATGTTGGAAGACAATGGGCTTAAGGAATTCATAGACAAATATATTCCTAAGCCTCCAGCAACTGATGCTCAAGATTTGGTAGAGTGGAGGAAATGTGTTGCAAAGGTGAGAAGGATAATACTGGAAGGAATTTTTGATCATATTGTCTCTAACCTCCACGGGAAGGAGACTCCATATGCAATGTGGAAGGCCTTGACAAACCTATTTTAGAATAGAAATGACCATAGGATGCTGGCCCTAAAGGACAAGATTCAAAAAATCAAGATGGAGAAGGGTGACAAAATACCACAGTACTTGAGCAGGTTCACCCAATGTTGGGATGAGCTTGGGAGTGTTGGATTTATAGTTGCTAAATATGATCTGGTTAGCTTATCACTTCTAGGCCTTCCAAAGAGTTGGCACAACTACTAGGATTCAGTTAATGGGGTGAAGAAGCTACTAGAGTGGGAGCATTTGTGGTTCAGCTCGGTGCAAGAAGAGATAAGGTGAAGCACTAGAGATGGAACCTCATCCAAGAATGATGATGAGGGAAAATGTGCCTTAGATGTAAAGGTGAATAAAGGGAAAGGAAAGAAATTCCAATCCAAAGGAGATTCTAGTCAGGGCAGCAAAAAGAAGGATTTGTCGAAGATTAAATGTTTTCATTGTCATGAGCTGGGACACTGTGCCATGAAGTGTCCGCGGAAGGTGGGAAAGAATACCTTAGGAGGAGTGACAGGTGATGCTCTCAATTCACAATTCAAGTTGGATTTCACACTCATTTCTTGCATGATGACATCGGTGATGGGTAGTGTGTGGTATCTGTATAGTGGAGCCTCATTCCATATGACCGAAAATAAAGAATTATTTGGTGGCTTGGAGGAGAAGGACCTCCAGATGCACATTGAAATGGGAGATGATGGAAGGTATAGCGTGACCAAAATCGGTCCTGTTATGTTTTAGAGAGCTTTTGGTTCTCCTCTCACATTAAAAGATGTCATGTATATTCTAGATATGAAGAAGAATTTAGTCTCAGTTTCTATGTTAGAGGGTCATGGGTACGATGTGATATTTAGAAAAGGAAAGGATTTCCTTTGTCACATAGTCTCAAGACAAGTGAAGAAGATCTAGGTTTAGTTGGAGAACCTCTACAAATTGGACATAGAAGACTATGCAACTTTGAGCATAAAAGTAAAGAAGGTGTAGAGAAGAGACATCAATGAATTGTGGCATGGAAGATTGGATCACTTGCACCATGGAGCTTTGAAGATCATGCAAACAATTTCTACAGGGCTTCCCAAGGGTGCACTAGAGAAAAGAGATACATGCAAAGGGTATACATAGGGGAAGTACACCAAAGCCACCTTTCATGACAAGGATAGTTGAGCGCAAGCGAAACTTGAAAGAGTTCACTCATATGTGTGCGGACCATTCTCAATAGCCTCCATGACCAAAAATAGGTATTATGTAATATTTTTTAGATGATTTCTCATGTAAGTGCTAGATTTTCTTCATGCAGAAGAAATATCAGATGTTCTCTAAATTTTGTGAATTTAAATCAGTTGTTGAGAAAGACACTGGCAAGAAAGTGAAGGCTCTTAGGAGCGATAACAATGGAGAATATGTCTTAAATGAATTCAAGAACTTCTATGAATCAAAAGGCATTCCATGGGAGTTAATAACACCCCATAACCCAACAAAATGGGGTGGATGAAAGGAAGAACATAAGTATTGTGGTAGTTCCATGGGAAATGTTACATGATTAGGGCCTATCATTTCACTTGTGGGTTGAAGCATGCGACATAACTGTATATGTGTAGAACATAAGTCCTCGTCGGATTCTTGGGATGAATACGCTAGAAGAAGCCTTTTTAGGTAAGAAACCAGATGTGGCACACTTCAAGATCTTTGGTCCATGAGTTTACTATCATGTTACCAAAGATGCAAGGAAAAACCTAGAGCCAACAGGTGAGTTGGGCATATTTGTGGGGTACAGTGATACACCTCACAACTATCAGGTGTACCTTCCATCTCACAGGATGACAATGGTTCATAAAGATGTGAAGTTTGATGAAGAGAAATCTATGATATCTTCCCTTGAGAGGGAGCTTGACTTGCATGCAGATGAGGAGATTTTAGCTTCAAAAGAAGAACCTCAGGATGATGTGGAGCAACCACATGCAGAGGAGAAGAGAGTGAAAGCACCCACTCACGTAGAGACTTCCAGAGATGGAAGGAAGTACACCAGAGAGGCTGACAGATTGCTGCATTATGCTAGAGATAATGTGGGAGCACCCACATCACAACACAAGAAAAGGAGGTCACTAGATCAGTACATTGGCTACATGGATCTGATGAGCGAGAGTGTAGAGATTGAGTCATACTTGTTACACAGTAAAATGTCACTGCCATCATGTCAGTCTCCCTACTGTGCTATAAACCACATTCACCTATGCTCATGCTCCTCAAAATGGCTAAAAAACCCTCTTTGCCTAAGTTAAATGAATCATCGCATCTGTTATTCAAATAACCACACTGACAGGCGGAGTCCAGTGTACCTGATGCGCTGCCAGTGCGGAAGCACACGTCTTTCCCGCGCTGGCCCCATTTTACGGACAGCGCACCCTCCGTTTGTCCCGTTGAACGCTGACCAGAACTCCTCTGTAGTTGGTCTGCGATGTCAGCGCGCCAGCCCAGTGTTTCACCTGCGCTGATCCTGTTTGGGCGGATTTGTTCTAACAACCAACCTTCCAGATCCCTCCAGACTTGGTTGTTAGCATTGTTGAGGTCGCCATCCTTTCTATGGTACGTCTGTTCGATTGACCATCCACTTATCTTGGGGGAAAGCTCATCCTTTACCTATTCATGGAGACTCCTTCTCTTTATAAGCCTCCTCCATTGCCCATGAGCAGCTAGTTTGGAACATATAGACTTTGATTGAGGAATTCTTAGTGCATTAGTGCTGCTCTTTGTAGTCATTTGGTGTGTTGTGTGAGGATTGCTTTGAGCTTGAGGAAGGTCATGAGCTTGTTGCCTTGTATGTGAGAGAGAGACCTCTTTGACTTGGGAGATTTGCTTCAAAGGTGAATGCTTGGAAGATATGCTGGCTGGACCCTCTAGAGAAGGACTCATCATCAGGACTTCGGTTGTACCTTACTCTATTTCCTGTTAATAACGATAGATGACTATTCTTATGGTTCCATTTCCATTTGTCCTATGAATGGTTAATGTAAATTGTATCCTTCCTGACTGATACATAGTTGTTGTTAGTAGATTTTATGCTTTTGTTTGCCCTCTCTTTGCTTGTGCAGGTGTTCGTCTGCGGGGATAGCGGAGAATTGTGATCGGCTGGAGCGAAGGAGCGAGAGGATCATCTCTTCGAAAAACATAGCATTGGAATCCAAGTAGGTTTCTCTTACCCACTTGTTAACTACAACTAGGAACCTGCAGTATAGCGTTGTTTGATTGTTGCTAGACCCCTGTTGGGCTAGTAGGGATCGCCTCTATTCGTAGAGGGGATTTACCTCTCCAACAATTTGGCGACTTCGCTGGGGTGCTCGCTTGTCTCTTTGTATGTCACCTTTGTTTTGATTATTGCTCCTTTGTCAGAGTTTTGGGGATTGTTTTGCTGTTGGTTTGTTTCTGGGTTCGCCCTAGGGGCTACCTTAATTGCCTTGAAAGCCTGTTGTTTTGGTTTGGAAGTTTTTGTTCAAATTGATTTGCTTTTCAGCCTCAGCGCGTTTTATTTTAAAACAGCTGCGCTGACATCGCATCCTGTCTTCTTTGTTGTCTCTGTCATCGCGCTTGTATATTCAGGCAGTTGCGCTGACCTGGTTTTTCGGGCCAGCGCCCTTTATTCGTGTCCTTCCGCGCTGACAGCGCAAAGTTGCTACAGACACTTTTCTGTCATCGCCTTGTTGCTGTAGGGTCACCCACGCTGATCCTGTAAAAAATTCTTTTTGTCCAATTTGACCTACTGAACCTCTTGGTTTTGGCTTTCCCCTGCCTTTTCTACTTGACTTTTGGCTTGATAACTTTGTTTGAACTGTGACTCGCCTGTTTGCGAGGCCTCGTTCCACGAGAACTCGTTCATCGCCAGTTTTCGGTTTGTGCAAAGCCTTCCTTTTTGCTCTTGTTGCTTGGTTTATGTTTTGTTTTGACTTTTGCAATTACTGGAACGTGTCAGACCGTCGTTTGTCTGGTCATGGACTCTCATCCTTCGGGTGTTCGCTTGTCTCCCTTGATTTCACACTCAAACCCTGGGACATCTAGTGGTCGTGTGTGTCTAGCCTCCCAACCGGGATTTGGTCTTTTTGGTTGGCCAACCAACTTCGTTTTGTTTTCGCGATTGTTTGGTGATTGTCGAAAGTGATTGATTGTGTTCCAAGCAGTTTGCTTTCCTTCGTTGAATTCCTCATTTTCTTGTTGAGCTTAGATTACAATAGCTCATAAGCCATTGTTTTCCTTTGATTGGGAAACTGGTTTTAGTGACTTGGGAATTGTCTTGTGTGTGCATTGAATGATTTAGTCTTTCACTTAGTGTTGCTATCTCTCTAACTCATTTGAAAAGAACTTTTATGTCATTGAAAAATAGAGCAAACTGGTATCTTTTACATTGATAATTGGAAGGAAAAGAGCATCTCGTTGTTTTGTGTTTTCAAAAGAAAGAGTTTCATTTCCTTGCTATTAGTTGCATTGAGGTGCGTGATTGCTCGAATTCGTTTTGTTTGTTTGAAAAAATCCTTAACTCTTTCTAGCTAGAATTCATCGAACAAAATGATGATCGTTGGCATATAGTTGCATTTAGGTGTTTTTGAGAGATCATACGGTAGGACCTGAAACTCAAACCTAATTCAAGATCAACTGTAAAATTAACCAAATTATCTAAAAACGCATTGGAACTTAACGAAACATCTAGAGGTCTAGGCTAGAGACGTGTTCCGGCGTCTTTAAACCTGGTATCTTAACGTTGAGTGGTTGGGTGATTCCTCCACGGTGAGACGATAAGTGCTAGTACGGATTGGGCTCCCACGTACCGTCGCGTATATATGGGGAGACTCCATTAGGCTTGCAACCTTTATCCATAGGAAGCCGAGTCTGCCGCCTTGTAAACCGTAACGCACCGAACACAACATTCGGGAAGATTGACTGCAGTACGGCAAGTCCTTGGTTCTCATATGATTGCCAAGGTGTATAAGCAGTTTTACGGGTTGCTTGGTAAACCTTTTGCCTAGAACTTCCAGAGTAGTCAGCTTTTGATCCTTTTCAGACTGTCTAACAGAAAAGGTGTAAGCGAGAGTCTTGTCACTTCGTGCTCGTTAAACATTCGAAGGAGATAGAGTCATCTTTTCCTCCTTTTCTCGACTCTTGAAACATGAAAAGGTCAAGTTTTGTTCCTGTGTCTTAAAATTAATTTGGCCATGATAATATTTCCCGGTTAGTCTTGTGTGCATTTAGTTTGAGTAGGTTTGCCGTTAGTTTCTTTAGGGTCTTTGTTGCGACATCCTGGCGGATCCATCAACTCCGTCCTCGATCCCGAGTGAAGAAGGGTCCCCATCTTCTGTTGCTCCTGAGACTCCGGTTTGTGGCGCTTTTCCCATCATCCCAAGCATACAACCGTTGAACTCTCGAGCTCCAGGAGACGAGTTTTACGAATACTTTTATAACACTGTTTGGGAGCCCTCTGACGGGTCTCAGCCTGCCACCCCTCTCGGCACTCCATTTCCAATGGCTTCATCCGATATGGGCGACGCTTCTCCAGTGTCTAGTGGCCCGACTGTTATGTCGAATATAGAAACTCCCATTCCAACAACATCCCCCGTTATATCCCCTGTTACCACTACACCTTACACCCTCACGTCTTCGGGACAAGCAGTGCCAAGGCGCTACAGGTCATTAAGGGATGCTCAACGTTTCTTTGCTGAAGGTCACAACGTGGTCCCTACCACAGGAGTTTTTCAAACCCAAGCCCCTCATGCTGCCGTAACGGCAGTCCCCACCAATCCGACCGTTTGTGTCGCCATGTCAACTCCGGTTGTGAGTACAGTCACAGCTTCATCCGCTGTCACTTCTACCACAGACCCATCTCGAGGTCCAACGCAGAGTGGTGAACTGTCTCCTTCTTCTCGAGTTGTACACCCCGCAAGTGATACTCTTCCTATTTCCGAATACATGACAGAAGAGGAGGCATTCTATGAATACTTGCTCAATGTCCAGGACCTGGATGGTCAAGGTCTGTACTACGATGCTGAACATTCTCGTTTGTACACCTCTTTACCTCAAACTCCTTTTGACGAAATTTCCACTCCGTTAAATGTGAATTGGGGCACCACTGCATATGGT
>APFE031310094.1:72237-97234 GCA_000404065.3 Pinus taeda
GGGCATTTTAGTGCTGCTCTTTGTAGGCATTTGGTGTGTTGTGGGAGGATTGTTTTGAGCTTGAGAAAGGTCATGAGCTTGTTGCTTTGTATGTGAGAGAGAGACCTTTGGACTTGGGAGATTTACTCTAAAGGTGAATGCTTGAAAGATATGCTGGCTGGACCCTCTAGGGAAGGACTCAGCGTCAGGATTCGGTTGTACCTTACTCTATTTCCTGTTAATAAAGATAGATGACTATTCTTATGGTTCCATTTCCATTTGTCCTATGAATGATTAATGTAAATTGTATCCTTCATGACTGATACATAGTTGTTGTTAGTAGATTTTACGCTTTTGTTTGCCCTCTCTTTGCTTGTGCAGGTGTTCATCCGCGGGGATAGCGGAGAATTGTGATCGGCTGAAGCGAAGGAGCGAGAGGATCATCTCTTTGACAAACATAGCATTGGAATCCAAGTAGGTTTCTCTTACCCACTTGTTAACTACAACTAGGAACCTGCAGTATAGCGTTGTTTGATTGTTGCTAGACCCCTGTTGGGCTAGTAGGGATCGCCTCTATCTGTAGAGGGGATTTACCTCTCCAACAATACTCATTCGAGGAAGCAGTGCAAAAACCAGTATGGGTTGATGACATGGTAGAGGAGAATGAATCCATTATCAGAAATAGTGTTTGGGAAGTGGTCCCAAGACCAATAGACAAGTCAGTGGTGAGTTACAAATGTCTTTACAAGGTAAAGCAAGTAGCAGATGGGAGTATGGAGAAACACAAGGCCTGATTTGTGGTCAGAGGGTTCTCTCAGGTGAAGGGAATTGATTACGAGGAGACCTTTTCTCCAGTGGAAAGGTACTCTTCAATCAGATCTATTCTAGCACTTTCAGTGCAAATGGGATGGAAGATACATCAGATGGATGTGAAGAAAACATTCCTCAATGGAGTGATTGAGAAAGATGTGTACATTGAGAAGCTGGAAGGATTTGAGACCTTCAACAAAGAGTGGCATGCATGTAGACTCCAGCGAGCATTGCATGGATTGAAACAAGCACCCCGTGTTTGGTACACCAGGATTTACAACTATTTCACTAGGTTGGGCTTCACCAAAAGTGAAGAAGATGCGAACCTTTACCATATTATGGTTGAAGGTAAATTATTTATTGTAGTTTTTATGTAGATGATTTAATTCTAACAGGTGATGAGAAGTTGGTAAAATATTGCTAAGAGGATCTTGTAAGAGAATTCGAGATGAAGGACCTAGGGCTCATGAATTATTTCCTTGGTATGGAAGTATGAAAAGGAGATGTGGAACTGTTTGTCTCTCAGGGAAAGTATGTCAACGGGATACTGAAGAAGTTCCACATGGAGAGAAACAAACCCATGGAGACTCCTCTAGCAGGTAATTGGAGGAAGGAAGATGCTACTTCAAGTAAAGTAGTAGAGGCTACTATTTACAGGCAACTTGTGGGTTCACTTATGTATTTGGAGAAAACATGACCGAACATATGTTTTGAAGTTAACTAACTTAGTTAAGCAATGGTTAAGCCAACCAAGCTCTATTGGAAGGCAGCTAAACATGTGTTGATATACCTAAGAGGCACCACTCAGGTTGGTCTTTGATACATACAGATAAAGTGACACAGCAAGGCTTCACAAATGCAGATTGGGCAACGAGTCCATCCGACAGGGAAGAGCACATCAGGAGGAATCTTTAGTATTGGGTCAACAACAACTTCTTGGTACATAAGGAATCAATTGCACGTAGTTCCATAGAAACATAGTACATGGCTGCTAGTCAAGAAACTTGTGAGGCTATCTAGATGAGGAAGATCCTTGTTGGTTTATTTGGTCAGTAAATGGATCCTATAATGATATATTGTGACAATAATAGTTGTATCAAACTCTCTCAGAATCCAGTTTTTCATTATTAGTCCAAGCAAATCGACATATGGTATCATCATCTATGAGATTGTGTGCAGGGGAGAATCATGTTGCTGGAGTATATTCCTATAGAGGAACAGGATGCAGAGATCTTAACTAAGGCACTGCCAAGAGGAAAATTTGAGTGCCATAAAGGCAGGATTGGGGTATCTGATAATCCCTTTCTTATTGAGAGGCAGTGTTGAAAATGCAACAATAAAATCCTAATTTAATTATGTCTTTGAATTAAATTAGGAATAAAATTGTAATTCCACATCACAAGACAACTTGTACGAGTTAATTAAGTTAATTTGACTTAGTTGGCTCAGTTAATTTGAGTTGAGGGTCTAACTTGAGTCATGTAGAGTGCCTCCTACATTATAGGAGCTCTCGTTGAGTTTACTTTGAGTTGTAATTAAATAATTCAGTTTAACTGAGTTAAAGTCAGTTAAACTAGTTCCAATTGATGGAGGAACTAGTAGGAGGTCAAACAGTAGGGTGTTGCTTCATGTGTTCAACCAGTTAACTGATGATTCACTCATAAATAACTCATGCATGTCAGATCTAAGAGTTATCCAGTTGAGATAGGAGTTCAAGGGCAGTGTACTACCAGTTGTATAATTATCTGAATTGTACAGGTGGTGCATGCAGTCAGAGGAAGGCCTATGAGGGTTGCATAATTCCAATTAAGGAATTTCCCTAATTAATATGGTGCTAATTCCCAAGGAGGCAATGTAAGGAAATAGGGACTTGAGCAAGCCAAAATTTGGTTAAGTATTGGATTAGGCTTATCTAGGAAGCTGTGAGATAGATAGAGATAGTGAGGTTGCTCAAGCTTAAGCAAAGCATTGCAATCTTCTCATATTTCCTAACTAATGCAATATATATTATATATATATATATTATATATATATATATATATAGAAGGGATTTTTAGCTTTGGATTTCTCTAGGAAATCATTGTGTAATGTGTAGATTGAATTCTTTCTCTTGTATGGTTCATGATTTCATGATCGTTTAATTGTTTCCACTGATGAGTAGAGTAGATTCAAGTCTATTGTTTTATTAAATTACAATTAGCACTTTGAATCTACAAGGAATTTCTACAATGAGGCAACCATATACTTGATAAAGTTGGGGAACAAATGGATAGATGTGGAGAAACAACATGAAACTTAAGAACTTCCTTCTTTTATTTTTGTGAAGGAACAACAACCGTGACTTTGAAGGAAACAACACTTGAAACATGAAAAAACAAGATAAATCAGAAAAGAAACAACACTTTATTGAAAAATAATAAATACGTAAATAACTTAAGTTACAACAACAGTGATTTCGGGTGCAACAATGTTGTTTCCTAAGGGAAAACAATCTATTTCTAGGAAAAACAATCTGTCAAGGGTGAATGAATGGAAATAAAATATCTTTTAGAAAATGTTTTGGTAGCAATGAATTGGATCTTCAAATCGAGATCAATTATTCATTTCTCTTGTTATGAATCCATGAAGTAATGAAAAAGTCTTCATGTTGTTTTCTTCGTGTTGGTGAGCAACATCGAGAACAATTTTGCAACAAGCTCTTATGATCCATTTTTTTTAGATCATGGAACCTAGAAAGACTAAACATCATACGATATTAAATTTCTTAATAGATTCTTGGATGAAATGTCCTTATTCATTAACATTGCCTTCAGGAATCACTTGTTCATAATTTGATATTTTTTATTCTTCCTGAACCCGCAAAAAAGACAATCGTCCACCTGTAATAAAACATGAAATTATGGAGAAAGAGAGGTGATAGGGCTCTATTAATTTAAGAAATATGAAAAAAAAATAATAAGTAGATAATCTATAAAAAAAAAATCCATATAAAGATAAACAAAGAAAAATTTATTTGTCACCTGCGGGAGAGCAACAGTCAACCATACTAACCAACAATGTTTTAATAATAACTTCTTTGTTTTTTGTCCAAATTGACTGGTTCAAAAACTAAATGAAATTAAATCAATAGGGTCATCACCAATAGAATCAAGTTTTAAAAATTCCATTTGATGATATGTCAAACATGCCCAGAATGAGAATGACCTACATAAGAGAGTTGTTTTCTATTTCCCAGCTTATACCAACAATCCATATTTTAAGAATAAATTTTTTGTTTGAGGATAGATTGAGTTGATTAAAATTGGAAATAAAAGTATATTCATGTATCTATCTTAAATATAAACATGTTTTGAATACAATTAATTTTTGTGGGTCAAATGTGCTAAGGAACAACTGGAAAAAAAAAAAGGGAGAGTTTTAAGAGTGTTGATTTATGATGGGAAGTCAATATTTTGGTCATAAATTTATCATATGATATCAAAATAAAGTGATAATTTACTTATACACTATATTCATATGGGAATATTCTATAGAATTTGTTTACAAAATCTAGTCATTTAGGCCTCCAAAAATTCACTGGCCCAACTTTGTCCATGAGCTGCCTACTAGACACATTGTCAATGTTTTGGTCATAATTTTTTAGTTTCAAATCCAAATCAAGTGATTAAAATTGGGTTGTAAATTAGACATCAAGAGCTGCTTAGGATAGAAATAATTTTTTTAAATATTCCTACTTGGTCCCTCAAAATATGACTGTCCTAACTGTGTTTTTAGTAATTTTATCAAACGTGTATGCCATAAAATATAATAAACATTTTTTTTTTTTCCAAAATGGTGATGAGTATTTGTAGAAATATGATTTTAAATACAGTATGTATAAATACATAAAGAAATCCAAATATCTATCACCGATATTGATTTACACAACATATTGCAACAAACATAACTCTTTTTACATATAAAGAAATTTATTTATTTATGTACTTATTTATTTTATTTTCTACACTAACCTACTCTATTTGAAAAAGATGAAAATATCTATGTATAAGAGTACTTCCAATAGAACCATTTTCAAAACAAGAGCTCATGTATATACATACCCACATTAGAAAAATACCAGGGTAGAAGAGACCAAGTTCCCTTGAAAAGACGGTGCGAAAAATTGTCGAAGTATGGAGTGACATTGCAAACAAATGATGGAGTGAAAACAATCTTCAATGTAGCCTTGACTCTCTTGATTTCCCATTGTTGTCATATCATGAATTTATTCCATGACTTCTGCAATTTTTGGATTTGAAGCCTTCCCAGACCTTATATAAGTTTCCTCTAGTGGTGCAATTGAAATAGAATGGGTAGGATGGATGGGTAAATTTTGTAGTTCAACATTGCAATCATGTTGTATTTATTTATTGTTGTGAGGGTGTGGAATATATTGAATAGGAATTTGTGTAGGGCGTGGAGGATTTTGATGATGTAGATGGTTGAGTTGTGTGACTAATCTTGATAGGAAAGCAAGATGTTGTTGAAAAGATAGTGAAGAGTATGGATGATATATTTGTGCTACAAGATAAGGGAGAGTATTCATGTAATCATAAGATGAGTCATGCAAAACTTGTGGACAAGATTGGTTGGGCTTATGCTGAGGTTGGCATGGCTTCCTTAATATAGGAGTATTTCATGATGGATAATGAAAGTAAGAAAATTGAGAGAAAGTGTTTTGAACCATACATGTAGGCCACAGTTTCCATGGTTGGGAAATTTTTGCTGCTTTTCCATCTCTTTGATATGCTACTTCCATCCTAGATAATAAAGAATAACTATCTATCAGATGTTTCTTATGACTCTTAGGGAGAAACACTTCTTCAAATTCTTCCTGGTTTTTACTAACCTATAAAATATCCAATTGTGAAATTAAAGAGTTGATAATATCAATTTTAAAAAATTCAAATAAATCATTAATTTAATCTCTTGCAACTCCTATTCTTGCTGCATATTTCAAAAATTGAGAAGAAATTTCTCTAGAACTCTTACCAACCTTGGAGATTCCTCTTGAATACCTTATACATAATTCACAAACATCATTATATGATAGTTGAAAAACATCCCTTTTCCCACAAGATTTAAGAGTTCTAAAAATTTATCTTTGATTCCATCAAGTAGGAGTGTTTTCAAGATCTCTTTTGTAAAATGTTTATTCTTTGATTTTTGAAGGTTTTATTAAAATCACTCCACATAGTCCTTCAAGCTTGAATTTTCCCCTTGTATCATACTAAAAATATCTTCACTGGCCTTGCAATAGTCTTGGTACTTATTCAAGAATACATTCCTCATGTCTTCCCATGTTTGGATGCAGTGCCCACCAAGGCTCATAAACCATCAAAGAGATGCTCCTTTTAGAGTAAGAGGAAACACTTTCAACCTTTGATCATTAGTACAATAATCATATTTTCTACAAAGTACTTCAAACTCAAATAAAAATATATTTGGTTCTTCGTTTTCAAAACCATGAAAAATTGGTAGCGCAAATGGGGGAATGATGTGCATTTGTGTTACTCCTCCTAGATCTCTGATAGGGAATTCAAAAGTAGAAGTGTGTACCATTTATTCCCAAAATAGTTTTTCTTCATGTTCTAATTTAAGGCTCCTCCTTCAAATGTTCTTGTCAATTAGTCAATGGAATGGGTGGTACTTACATCACCACTTCATTGAAATGATAAAAAGAAATCAAGTTCCTACCTATAATGTTCCTACTTTCAATCATGCATGCTATATGACCTAAGCATGACTATTAAGGATAGATCTATCACTGGTTCCCCAAGATGTGCGCATAGGTTCTTACCTTCCATATTCAATATACAACACTCGCAAACTCTAGTATGCATTTTCAAGCATATATTAGTGTGGTAGTGTTATTTGACTGCCTCCCTGACAACAGTGCCAAAATGTTGGAGAAATTAATTGATTAATAAAAAAACAACTAATCACCTCAAGATTAATTATCAACCCGAGGAACATTTGTTTCAAGGTAGACTCCAAAATATATGCAAGTAACTACCAACAACTAACACTAGTTATGTTTTACACTATCAAGCTCATTCAAAAAGAAATAAAATGTAAGACTTGAATAACAATACTAAATTTAAAAAGCATAAACTAAATGACATGAAAAATAATTATGCTAATCACATGATTTGAATCAATAATTAAATTAAACCACACTTTTTTGAATTGAAAATTTAACCTATTGCACCCAACATAATTCAAATACTAATCTAAAACAGTAAATTAATAGAAATCTAGAAATTGCAGAAAACAACAAATCAGGAAAATGCAGCAGCCAACAAATTACTTGAAAAAAAGAAATGTAATTTAAGGAACATCAATTGAAATTCAAAGAAACAATCACATAACTAAACTACTTTAGATGTTCAAGGAAACAACTTTTCCAAGGTAGTGATCCCAACTGCCCAAGAGTCAATTCTGCCTTGAAAAATGATTTAGATTAGATTACAAGTAGACAATTATGAAATTCCACTGATAGATCCTTTCATTAAAAATTAGAAATAGATAAAAAACATGTTTGAGCTCTGCCTTTAACTCAATAATTTCCCATCTTCTCTCTTTGATCTATGTTTTCATTTAAATACACATAGAGCAAAGGGAAATTACAACTAAATTGATTAAAAAATTATTTACCCTTACAATTTTGGATTGATTAAAGAATCTTAATGAACAATATCAAATCTGAAATATCTCTCCATCATGATTCATATGGAACAAGTCGAATCTAGTATTGAAATTGGGAGAAATTATTTGGAAAACAGCTACAACAACAAATCAGAGAAAATCGCCTTTAGAGAACCTTGTATTTCTCTCAATCCAGAGGGAATTTGGGAAAACTGATCTCTAGAAAACTATTTTGGTATGTTCTAGACAAAACCCGTGTCTTGGATTTTCAATATGCATCTTAATTTTCCCAAAAAGTCCAACAAAAAACTATCACTTTTTATCCTAATGAATTTCTGAGTTGGAATATTTGATTATGAGTTGAATATCAAATTTGCAATCTGGAAGAGATCTTAGAGGCTAAAATTATGAGTGATGTTATAAAAAATTCATCAATACAACATCATCAAAAAAATCATGCATAATAATCTTCAATTTATTAAAAATAAAGGAGAACAAATATTACTTACCCACAAGAGCATAAATAATTATAAAATGGAATTATATGATAAATTATTATAAATGGCGTGATAAAGAATGGTAGAAATGGATGAAATGTACGTTAATAAATTATAATTAAAATGAAAAATTAGTGGCCCAACAAGGTGATGTGGACATGCTTGGTTGCCCAAGTGGTCTCCTAATACCCTAGGATACTCCAAATAAAATCCCATAGCTTTGTTTTCATCCACATTCTGGAATTACAAAAATTATATTTGAAATGGGTAGTCAAAACAAAAAATATGGATTTCTCTTCAAAAGAACATGAGAGAGAGAGTATTTTCTCCATTTCTAATCCCTTTTCTCACCTCAACCAACTCACATGGGCTTCAACTCATTAAGTGCACGACCAGCAGGTCGAAACAACTCTCAAAATCTCATACACAACCAAAACTATCTTGTTGTATGTGTTATGAAATATTTTCATAGTGCTTCCATAAAAGAGTCTTTTTGACTTCTGGGAAGATGAAACGACTTGGAATTTCTCCCAATTGACTCTACATATATTTGAGTCACTCCTTAACACCACACACGCCCTCATACACTTTTCTTCATGGGGATTTACGTCTCTAACTCACACTTACCAAATATGTAGGGTTTTGGACAACTTACAAAACATGTCCTTTAGTTTTTTGTTGTAACAAAACATCAATCACCAACAAAAAACACACAAGAACTATTCACATAATTATCCTACATACTTTACTACAAGAATTTCCCATAGGCACATGGGCAACCTCACCATATGTTATATCAATTGTACCATTCAAAGAGGTATTAGCGTAGTTTCTCTGTTCTTATTCTAAACACTCAATTCATGAAAATTCGCCTACCAAAACTAAACAAATACTGCATCACAGGCTTGGAGACAATTACAACAACATCCCAAGTTGCGTAAACTAATGCACATAACAGTTTAAGTCATGAGGAATCAACTATAACATCAATCGGTTCTTTAGATTGCAGGGTCTCAGTAACACATATCCTTTTACAACACCTATCTGACATCGACACACACACCAATATACATACCAACAACATCATCATCCACAACTACGCAACAGTATAAAGTTAGAACTTCATACTCTCAGGGGTAAAAATTCCAACTTCAAGCTTCATCTAAGCCAAAGCATCAATCTGACCTAAAGACTTACATCCATGCACACCTCTCAACACATTTCAATTCTTAACAAGTGCAGATAAAAAACTTCATTAATAATGGACAAACAAAGGAAAATACACACACAAAGGCATATAAAAACAATTTCTCATTAATCAAATTCTGCATACATGATGCTGGCTAGATTTTACAATGTGGGCATATGAATCCCAGGCCTCTCATCCTCTACCTCTCCTCCCAGAATTGGAGCTTATCCTCTCTACCTTTGCTTCACTTATACCTACTCTCTTCTCAAACGCTCATCTATTTATAAAGAAATATAACATGGGTAACCAAGAGTCATAAGTGATGGTTCATTCCCCCTTCTCACAAAATAGGGAAATTGAAGCTACATTTACATTAGGAAATATTTCCTCCCAATTATTATAAAAAAACACCCATCCTAATGCAAATATCTACAAAACATTTAGAATCTCTCGTAGTATCATCATGTGACCATCCCTTCACATTGGAAAGCCTTGATCTAGTATTCCTCAAACTTTTTTCTCCATATATGCACTTGCATCAGACTCCTAAGGTATAAAAACATATGACCTCATGGTCATATGCATCTATTCTTCTTGTGCCAACAACAACTCGTGAGTTGAAACACGCATTTGCAGTAACAATTCTCCACCTTGCTACATGATGCCTCACCAAACTTTCACCTGAGTTTTGGCTTTTGACTTCTTCCTAGTTCTCTTCTCTGGAACCCTATAAGCACTCTTTGCTCTAGGATCCTACAAATCTCCTCACCTTCCTCAATTGTCACCTATATAGTAAAAACAAACCTCTTACTAGATATTTAACTCAACTTGTACCTTCTTTTAATGCTTCTACTGTGAACTTTGAACTTTACTTGTTACCGAATTGTCCAACTTTTCGACACATCATAGGTTGTCTCTTCATCCAACCAACTATTATTTCTCTTTCCTTTTGTCAATTTCATCTTCTAACTTAGTCCTTGGCTGAAATTTATTATCTTCAAGCTGTTAATCAAATCTTCATCTACTTCATCACTAATGTTCATCACCCTTAGGTTGTTCTTCCATGGATTCCAATCAAATCCCTTGATATTTTCCTCTGCGAATCATTTGATCACTACCTCAGCTTCACGTTCAACAATTTCCATTTTACTCTCATTTCTAGCCCTGGTCTTCCTCATCTTTCTGTAGCAGTCATCTCATCATCTCTAACTGTAATTTGATTTCAACTACTTCTCTATAAAGTTTGTCCTGACTTGATCTTCTATGGCTTCTCTTTGAACCTATACTATGACTCTTAGTAGTCACAAATTCCTTCTTCCATGAGCTTCTCCCTACTCACAGTGAGCTGCACACAAGCCACTACAACAGCTAACTCCACCAATCTTTTTTTAAATAATGTACTAAGCTCTTCCATTCCTAGTCTTCTCCCAGTATTTATGTTCACTCCTTCAGCTAGAATCTCCATCTCAACACTCTATGCTCTTCTCACTTCTACATGCAAATGACTCACCTTTTTCCTCTACGAACTTGTTTTTCTTCCTTCACTTTCTACCCCAAAGTTCCTTGTCATCATCCTTAGCTGCAAACACTCATCACTGCTACTTGTAATAAATAATTAACTGAAAACAAAAGGCCATTACCCCCTTGTTAAATCTCACATGAATTATATTGTAGAATTCTCCTTACTACTGTCATCCCTTTGCTGTTGCAAACCTTCCTATTTAACACTATTCTTCCTGCCCATAACTCTAGTCATATTGATTTTCTTGTAGCAATTGTTTCACATGATTGAGTTCTAACCAAATCTTTCATCACTCACTACTTTGGCACTTTTCTTCTTTTGTATGTAACCTTTCTTTGAACCCCTACTATGAATAACAACAATCATCTTCGTCTCTATCTCTCATGACTCTCCTTGTCTGCTAGTGTTGGCTTGAGGGGGCTTGACCCAGGTTCAATGTCAATTAGCCAAACAAATCCCTACACTACTTGCCCTTTTGGCCTCAGCCCATGGAGCGTGGACCAAAGTCTCACCCGAAGTAGTATGGAGGGATGTTGGAACCAAGTTTTCACACCCTAAGAAGTTTGTGATGTCATTTGATCTCTCCTATCCCTGCCTTCACACAGGTGATCTCGCTCTAGGGCTTGTAAGATAAACCCTGTATTTCAGCTTTCAGTACCTTCACGAAAGTATACGATTGACCTTCGCATAGTCCTAACCCGTGGCTCAGGTACTTTCACGTTGTTATGGCAGTGCAGTGTGCAGATTCCTCAATTACCCTAAATGACTTTCTTATCTTGTTGAATACTCAAAGTTATCACTACGTAATTAGATATTTGTAATTTCGTTTAATCATTCAATGTAACTATATTCATTCACACATCATAGAAGCATAATAAAGGAAATTCATACACAAAATATCCAAACCCATCAGAACAAATACACAGAAATTGCAAAATAAATCCTTTTATTAATATTTCTCAAGTGTTTACAGACTCTGTCCACCCTGCGCACACAGCTGTAGGGGTCTGCGCACTCAGTTGTAGACTTCTACCCTATACCTTTGTGCACTTAGCTGCACAACCTCTACCTACACTACAACCCAAGAATTATACTTCTTGCTTTAAATCTATGACTCTCTTACATGTTTGATCCCTCTAACTACTTAGATATTAGCTCTTTTTATACAATCCCATGGTCCGCGAACCATGGGTAGATCTCTTACAACCAACTTTACTTTACAAAACTAAGGGCAGACTACCCTTTGTGAAACATAACACCTTCACGCTCCATGACCACAAAATGCAAAGTATTTACAATCATATTACAAAAAATTGGCTTAAACATGGGCTTTTAGCCCCAAAACTTCCCTTGGGGAATCCTGCTCCTAACAGGCCCCCAACATAAACATCATGACTCACCGTCGAGTCACTCGGTAGGCATGGATATCTTTGCGTGAAGCTCGTCCAACTCAACCCTGATGACCACAATTTTGGCTGTGCACTGACCTACTGCCTGCTTCGCATCTTTGACTGTCTTCTCGATTACTGCCCCTGGCGGTGTTAGCTTGAAGCTATTGTTGCATCACTTGGAGATTCGCAAGCTTGTGTTATGAAACCAACTCAAGAAAAGATAGAAAAGATAGATCAACGCCTTAGAATTCAGCCTCTTCGAGGGGGCAACCTCCTTTACACTACATAAATGAACAATTCTTCGATGATACAAATGGAAAGACCTCCTTTCTATATATAGGAGTCTAAGGGGTCATAACATAATCAGAGCCAAAATAACAATAATAATGCAAGGGCACAATAATAACAATAGTGGGCTTCTATGGGGCACAATAGTAATAATATGGGCACTACATGGGTACAACAATATAATAAGGGGGTTGTACTAATAACAATAAGGGGTTACACTAGTAGTATAGGGGCCTAACAGAATGATAAATAACATAAAAACAAGGGTACTAATGAAAAAACCTGAACAAGTACTTGAATAGAGCCCTACTATCCATGACAGGTATTTTGTCAAACATATGACAAAAATGTAATCTACAAGGTACAACAACGTATCTCAGAATACGAGTCTCATAATTATCTGATAATCATAAAAAAGGACTGGTATCTCCTCACAATAGTTACATTTTTATCTATTAGGTCATTCATTCACTAACATTTCATATACTAACCAAAACATGGTGAGAACAAGACATCATAACTATCATAAAAACATACTTATAACTGGAAAACAACTAGATATATATCAATGAGGAAAAAACCATTAATACCACATAATATCAAGCACATTTACTCATGACATTACAAAGGAAAAGGAGATATTATTAACATATGCAAATAGATCAAACAAAACCAAGCGAAGGCTTCCAGAGGCAAAACCACCTCAACCCTCCACTAGTCATTACACATCATGGTTAGACATGATTAACTATCACCAGATCAGTCTCTACCCAAGTTTTCCAGGGCTCCAGAGCATTTGTTCCTGCCAAGGCTTCCAGGACTAGTAACTCAACCCAAAGTTGTTTCTAGGCTCTAAAGCGTTTGTCCAACTAGAGATTCCAGGACTAGTAACTCAAACAACCAAGGGCTCTAGAGTGTTTGTCCAATCAAGGCTTCCAAGAATAGTAACTCAACCCAAGTTGTTATAGGGCTGCTAGAGTGTTTTTCCAACCAAGGCTCCAGGAACTAATAACTCAACCCACAACCAAAGGAACATGAGAACCAAACAAAAAACAAAAGAAAAGAAATCCACAACACCATGACTATCCAAGAAATGGAAAGGCTAGGAAATAACCACCATCAATATAGGAAATCCTTCGTGCCAATGACAAACCAAAACCAAAAAACCACATTCATGTGTGATGCATGCCAAAATTAGCAAGGAAATGATACATGCAACTTGGTACCTGTAATACAAATCCACTATAGTTGTTCATCCTGATGTCCTCTAACGCTATCCTGCTCCTTCTTTTCCTTCTTGCTTCAAATCCCAAGTATGCCACACTCCTCCAAGAGTGTTCCAAGAAAACGCTAAGTGTCCAAGAGTATGAGAGATAGAGATTAGCAGATGAGAGCTCCAAAATTGAGCTGACAAGAAGCTACAAACTGACCTTCATAATCCTTTTTATTAATGAGGCCTCTATTTTCTTCAATTTCAATTATTTTCCTTCATTTTCCTCCTCACAGGAAACCTGTGACCTTTCACCATCCTTTTCTCTCCTACTTTCCATTATTTTCATAAATTAAATGTCAATTATTGCCCCATGCCTTCCCAAAGCCTTTACTGTTACCTTTTTTTATTTCCATAGAGATTAATTAATCATAAGTGATCTCCATCACCATGTTTTTCCCAACATTCATCTTGGAATATGTGTCCCATGAAATTGGTTATTATTTTTCCTTTATTAACTTTATTATATGGATTTTTTCCAGGGTTGTTACAAAACCATCTGAGTTGGGGGAAAACCATCCTCGGTCTTCAATAACACCTACAACTGATAAGACTGCTGAAAAGAAAAAAATACTCCCCATGGAGCTTTATAAATTAGCTCATTTCAATATTTAAAATGATCATCCCACTGAGAAGAAAACCAACATGAGAAATATAACAACATGGAAACCATAACGAAATGACACCCATACCACTTACTGAATATTTATAACACATATCATGGTGATATTTACATCCATTTACATATATACATATACCAAAACATCGCACCAAACAAATTCCCAAAAACATTCACTCAACTAGTGAATAGAGAAGGATACATAGCTTGCATTTGATCAACGATCTCCCATGTTGTTTCATCAAGCCCAAAGTGCTTCCATTGCATAACAACCTACTCAATTGCTTGGTTCCAGAGCATGAGAATATTTATCTACAAAATACACTTAGGTTCTAACTGGAATTCGCATTCTAGTTCCACCTACAATGCAAACCAATCAATCACATGATTATTATATTTAACATACTTAGTCAATGACACATGGAAAACATCATGGATTTTCATTGTTGGAGGCAGTACAAGTCAATAGGCTACTGGTCCAATCCTTTCAAGAATACTGTAAGGTCCACAATATCGAGTTGACAACTTGGCACATGATCCAATCGTAAAGGATATCTTCTTTGGATTGATGCAAAAGTAAACATGTTCCCCAACCTAAAACTCCTTAAACAATATGTTCTGATCTACATAAGTTTTATGTTTCTCCTCTGTTCCATTCAAATTCTTCTTCATTACTTGTATTTCATGTTCCATATCTGCCAACAAGTCTTATCCTATCAACACCCTATTCACTGGATCGCTCTAACTGATGGGATTATTGCAAATCCTCCCATAGAGTGCCTCAAACAGACTCATCCTCAACGATTATTAATACCCATTGTTGTAAGAAAAATCAACCAATGAAATACACTCTTCCCACCTCCACCACTGATGCACCACATACATCCTCAACATGTTCTCCAATATCTTGTTGACCCTCTCTGTCTTTCCATATTTTTGTAGATTATAAGTTCTACTGAAGGCCAACTCTGTCCCCAAACTTGCAACTAACTCTTTCCATCATCTAGAAGTGAACTTGGTATCCTTGTCTAACACAATCTTCTTTGAAACACCATGCAACCTCAATATATCTATGACGAAGACCTCTGCGACATCTTTATTTGAATAAGTAGAATTCACTTGAATGAAGTGCACTACCTTTTTCAAACGGTCAACCACAACTATACTAGAATCATGTTGTCTAGATGTCCTCGACAAACCTATAATGAATTCCATTGAAATTAGCTCTTATTTCCACTCTGGAATTAGAATCAGCTGAAGAAAACCACCTGGATGCTTACATTATGGTTTCACCTACTGATAATCTAAGCATATAGCAACAAAATTTTCCACTTCCTTCTTCATACTCGACCAATGATAAAACTTCTTCACCATTTACAATGTCTTCCGATATCTCAGGTGACCTGAATACGACTTAGCATGAAATTATCTCAAGATAAGATTCTTGATCTCACTATTTTCTAGGACATATATCTTGTCCCTAAATCTGACCAAGCCGTCTACCGTGAGATGATAGACCACATCCTGGTCACCTCTACCCTGTTGTAACATGTGAATAAGCACCATGTACTTGTCATCTTACTGACCTACCTGCAAGATCTAATCCTATAAATCTGTCCCATAGGAGTTCATAACTGCTATATGATTCACCTGTATCCTCCTACTAAGAGCATCTGTAACCTTGTTCTCTTTAGCTTTAATGCACCTGATCTCAAATTCATAATCACTAATCTTGTCCAACCATCTAGCTTGTTTGAGATTCAGATTCGGTTGGTCAAATAGATACCTCAATCCAATGTGATCACTCATCAAGATGAACTTCCTTCCAAGAAGATAGTGTCTCCACATCATGAAATCATGGATGATAGCTATCAACTTAATATCATATGTCAGATAATTCTACTTGTGCTCATTTAGTTTCTGTTGATGTTTCCTTGTTTCTTTCATCTTCTGACTGATGTTGATATTTTTGTACCTATATTGTTATGGCATCCATCTAGGTAGAGTGTTCAATCTTCATAGCACTAAATTCCTTAGCATGGTTTTCCTCCATGATCAATAAGTTATTCTAAAGACATATCTGACCAGCTTCCATATTTTTTATTACTTCGTCATTATCTCCTTTATGGTCATCAAGCAATGTTGCATAGAGTTTATCTCTTTCTCATGATTTTCTTGTATGATAGCTAATTGATTATTATAATCGAATCTCATGATGGTCATTTCTTCATCCATAGTTGAAAATCTGTTACGAATTGAACTTATTTCTTCTTGATAACTTGTTTCCATGGAAGTCACATGATTTGAATGATTAAATTCCATGATCGTCATATTTTCCTCAAGGGCTAATAACTTTCTTTGCATAGAATTAATTTCCCTGTCATGGTTAGCTTTCATGGTTTCCATTTCCTTAGCATGCTGACTCTGTGTGTCGGTCCTCATATCCTCAATATTCTAAGCACACTTTTCTACTACGGTGGCTATGCGATCAGAGTGTTTAATTTTCATGATTTCCATCTCATCACATTTTTCCAGTTGAATGTACAAAGTTCTCATATCCTTGACGTAATCAATTATAAATTTTTCTTGATTAAGCTCCATATTTTTTACCAGTTGTATTTGACTGAACTGCATGTCTTTAACCAACTGCTTTAGTTCTTCTATAAAATTCTTATCATTCTCCCTTTCATTGTTGACACTAATTTGATAACTTGTTCTTGCTTTTCCACTATCATGGATTCGTCCTACAATGGTACTAGTTGATGGCACATTCTGATATGGAGAATTGTCTTGAAATATTTCATTGACAATTGGATCCTTTACAAGATCACTCTCATTCTATTGCATAATGTTAGGGGCACAAGGCGAGCTACCTTGATCACCATATCTATATGTAAAAGCATTGATGATATCTTGTAAAGAGGCGAAAGAATCTTCAGGTCAATTGTGAAACAAATTCAACGCATCACCCTTTAAAGAAAAGGCAAATAGACATATTTTGACATCTTCATGTTTATATTGGGGAGAACACCAATATTTGATTATTGTATGAGTAAACTTGCATAGATGCTTTCTAACAACAACTGAATCACCACCTGATAACAAAACCAATTTATGAATGGCATCTTCTGGCATATCACAGAGAAAGTTATCAAAATGATTCGGGGTAAACAAGTCATCCATGATGACTTGCTTGAGGGGATAAGGAAGTACCAAATGGATGCTAGAGAGAGACCCCTGCTCAAGAAAATCAAGAGATGCACAAGAAGCGAGCTTCTAATAGAAATTCTTGTAATAAATGAAAGAAGTGGAGCCGCCACTTGAACATGAATATAGCTCTAGGATCCAAAAGGAAAAAAAAATTGGATTTAAGGGAGGACTTCTTGTCTGAGAAATCATAAATGAAAGAAGTGGATTTGCCACCCAAACAAGAAACGAACCGAAATGTCTAGGTGCTAAAAGTGTATATCAAATGATTAATGAGATGAAAAAAGATAGGGCGATGAAAAGATAATGATGTGAGGAAATCTTGTGCTGATTCGATAAGAAATGATGAAATATTAGATGATGAGAAAAATTTCGTGAGGACCAAGGATAAAAAAACTCTATCCTCGACAACAACACGAAAAAATGTTGGCGTTGGCGGCTAAAATGAATGATAGAAAGATGAAAGATGAATGTCGTAGAGCCAAGGCCCAATAAATTAGTCCTCGGCAATGGCGCCAAAAAATGTTGTTACACAAAATGTCTAGGCACCATGACAATGGCTTAGATCAGGGGTTGTCACCTTGATCCCTAATCTCTCTATTTAAGATGTCTCCCTATAGCAGGCTAAGGGGGGTAGACCCTATAGAAAAATGCAATGAAGAAGAACTAGTTCGGAACCAACCAGTTCGGGAGACACAGTAAAGCAACCAAGTACTCGATTAAGATTTAGCAGGAATTATAGGATTTGATTAGATTTTAAATGATTGATACCAGTGCCTTATGGAGTCAATGATATTTCTAGTAAAATTAAGATCAAGTAATTGATTAACAACTACTGCTTATATGAATAACTATCTTATATGAAATGCAGATCCTAAAACTGACGTGAGATGCAAGAATATTGGTTAATTTTAGTTAAATTCCTAATTGAATTTTAACCCTTCAATCCTTTCTATATTGAGCATGATTTCGTAGTAATTAGCAGAAAGAAGATAAGGTGAAGCACACTAAGGTGATATTAACAATATCTCTCCTGAAAATATAACATACTCGGTGCCTCTAGTGCTGCAGAGAGTTGTGGCTCTGACTACTGCAAGGTCACCGTTTTAAGTACTATTAAAAGTATGCTTTTCAAGCAAAGATTAATGGATACCTATCTCTCTATCGACCAAGCTTATGCTTGGAAGTAAATTTTAGTTATGAAAAACTAACTTAATATGAAAATGCATGAGATGATTAGAAGATGACATGAAGTTAGGTTCAAGGATGAAAAGTGCTTATGCTACGATCTTATTCAGAGTTATATATCAAAGCCCTTAATTGTCAAAATGAATGTTCACTTCACTAGACAAAGATTGAAAGATAAACTTCTTAGCAATATCACAATTAAACCACAAGCTTACTTCAAATCTTCTAGGTTCTTTCAAATGCAATTATAGCTCAAAGAGAACAAAAGTATCTTCACAGATTAATATCAGATGCTAAAAAATTACTCAGTTTATGAAACAAAAGATATGCATTTTATCACAAATCCTTGATAGAGTACTTCATTTTCATAAATTAGTTTTTAGGATAGTAGTAAGAAAAACTTTATGATAGCAGCAATATGACAAAGAAAAAAATAAGCTATTAATGATATCTTCATGTCAAACATTTACCGAAATTTTTCCAAACTTGCGCACATGAATTATAAAAAAATTTCAGCCTGTTGTGGTGTGATTTCCATAATTATATCAGATCTGATATACTTATTACAACGAGCAATTAAAACATGAAATAAGCCTAATGATGAATGTCCAACACAAGAAATTAATTCCTTAATGTATTAGATAGCTTAGGAAATGATTTTAGGCTAACCGACATGAAATTTTGCCACTGTTATATTTTAGACTTTAGAAACAGAATTATTCAGAGATTACAGTCACCAAAAATGTAGATCTAAGCCAAAATTTTTATACACATCAAACATAAATGACTTATTAATGTATTTAGCAATTTTTTTTCGCTAATTTCAAACCACTTAGATGTATTTTTCACCAATATTAGAAAGGCATATCATTGTTGTATTAAATAGTGAGGAAAAAGATGGTTTAGAGATCAAACCCTTATGCCCTATGCCTTGAAGATCACTTGCCCAAGTTGCCAAAAGAAATTCAATATTTGAGACATAATTTTTTATCAAATTTTCTGTAAAAACTAACCAATGATTAGTTTCAGAAAATTAAATATTCAAATCAGAAATGGAGCAAGGGGAATCTAGGGCCAATGAGAGCTAGCACAGGATCAATAGAACTAGCATTGGGCTAGGAGAAGGTAGATTTGGGGTTAGGAGACCCAAAACTTGAAACCCTTTTTCTTGAATATATATATATATATAATTATATATATAATATATATAATATATATATATATATATATATTGGTTCATATCTTCAGATTTATTACAAAATCTTTAATGGATGGCCCTACAAAAATATTTGAGACAAGATATTGCCCTCCAGGGCCTAGATCTGTCTCAAAACCCCTAGATCTGCTTGAAAAAATCTCATATCTGAAGATTTACTTGACTGATTTCCCAGATCTATTTCTGCAAACAATCTTTGAGCCCAGATCTTACCTTCCACGGTCTAGAATTAGCTCAGATCTGAAAATTTTATTGGCTGATTTATCAAATCTATTCTTGCAAACAATCCTTGAGCCCAGATCTTGCCCGACAAGATCTAGCTCAAATCTAAAGATTCTCTGAGCTAATTTCTCAGATATGTTCCTGCACAAGTGAAAAAAGAAAAATCCAAAACCTAATATGTATAAAAATAGAGAAAATCCAAAAAACCAAAATGTTAAAATTCAAAATTATGTTACAAAATTTTAGATCTACACAAGTAAATAACAGATCTATACAAATAATTTACAGATCTATACAAATAATTTATAGATCTATCAGATTTGAGGAGTATGAGTCCAACTCTGCTCCCAGATCTGATAATCTAATGCTCTTAATAGACAGATCTATCAAAATTTCCACAAAATATTTAAAAGATTTGGAAATTTTAGAGAGGTACTAGCCCAAAAACACCATGTAGAAAAAAATATTATCGTTAGATAAATCTAGAGACTTATATGAAGTAGGCTCTTCAGAAAATATGTGTTGAGAGTTCGCTGGTCCAACCAAAGACTATCCCCAAACACTTACTGAGAACCTGAGAGATTTTCTGCAAACACTAGATCAACCATCAAATCAAGTAGAGAAATAGAACAACAATAAAATTATGAAGAAATAGAGATACCTGCTACTTCAATCAAAATTAAAAATGTTACCCTAGATCAAATAAACTGAATAAGGTACCTGTATTCAGATTATTTTAAGAGAGTTATTGATTGATAGTTTTCACATAATATGAAGCAAAAATTAAAAAAATGTTACCATAAATTCATGAAGAGGAACGCTACATCACGTTGAAACCCCAGAGGCTTTTGCATTAATTCAAGAAAGTATACAAGAGAGATTGAGAGTTTAGTACATGATTCAAAGATCGAATGAATTGACTAACAAATGACTTCCTATTTGAAGATAAATCCTCCAATGGCTAGTTGGAGTGATCCTCGTCAAAACAATCTCGACTATTGATGAAGATCAAAATTTCTTTTAATCTCATTCGTCAAAATTTTAAATGCTTGAGGAAATTCGAAATTTTCAATTAAATGCATTTTAATTAATTCACAAATTAAAATTTTGAATTAATTTCCTCAAATTTTTGATTTTGACTTAACCCTAGGGACCAAAGACTTAAAATTTAGCAAAATAATCAATTTACCTTAGTCCATGGACCTTTTAAATTTTGATTTTTTAGGACCAATGAATTTTGCCTTTGGAGAATTTAAATTTACCTAGGACCTACAATTAATTAGATTTTTGACCTAGGATTTTAATTAATTTTTTGCCAGAAAATTTAATTAATTACCCTATGAGGGGATAAATTATTTTTCCAACCCTCAAGATACTTTACATCATAATTTTCAAATCTTTTATAGCATAAGGGGAAAAACCCATTTGTAACCCTCATAGATTACCCATTTCTGCGACACAAATATAATATAGCAGACCAAGCAATTTTGAATAAAATAACCTAACCAAATAGTTATGATTATTCCCAAATCACTTTTACTTAGACTCGATCTATAACACTAGGACTCACTTAAGATTCCAGTGACAAAATCCATTCCGGCTTTGGGTAAGACTAAAGAAAAACTCTGCCAACTATCCGAAAATGGATCGGTGAGACAAAAAACCTCCTGGAATGTAGATCGTCACTAGAAAAGTAGGTTTACCTAGGCAATTACATACATGACACAGATCTGCTGAGATTATTTACATCATATACATGCAGAATGGGTTTACATTATAACATGATCCTCAGGCTGATGATGATAACTGAACGATATGGACATGTCGATCATGCGCTATCCATTTTGTGAAAAAAGGGGGTGTACTACTATGGGTCATTGACACATAGTGATTAATAGGTCTCATACTTATCTGAGAATCATAAAAAGGGACTATTATCTCCTCACAATAGCTACATTTTTATCTATTAGGTCATTCATTCACTAACATTTCATATACTAAACAAAACATGATGAGAGCCATATATCATAACTATCATGAAACATATTTATAACTAGAAAATAACGAGAGATATATAAATGAGGAAACAATCGTTAAAGATACATAATATCAAGCACATTTACTCATGAAAGTACCAAGGAAAAGGAGATCTTATTAACATATGAAAATCCAACCATGTCAGGGACTTCCATGTACCACCCGACCATAGATTGGTGTGAACCAACTCTCTCTTTCAGCCAATCTTCCCCGCACCATATTCCAAGCATGAATGTGGGATATCATGAAACAGATTAAAAAAAATCAAACCAGGGCTTCCAAAGGCTAAACCACCTCAACCCTCAACCATTTATTCCACCTCATGGTCAGACATCACTAACCATCACCATATCGGTCCATACCCAAGTTGTCCAAGGCTCTAGAGCATTTTTTCCAACCAAGGCTTTGAGGATTAGTAACCCAACCCACAACTGTTGCGAGGCTCCAGAAAGTTTGTCCAACCAAGGCTTCTAGGACTAGTAATTCAACCTACCAAGGATTCCAGAGCATTTCTCCAACCAAGGCTTCCAGGACTAGTAACTCAACCCACCAAGGATTCCAAAGCATTTGTGGAGCCAAGGCTTCCAGGCCTAGTAACTCAACTCAAGTTGTTATAGGGCTTCCAAACTATTTGTCCAGCCAAGGCTCTGAGAACTAGTAACTCAACCCACAACCAAAGAAACATGAGAACCAACCAGAAATCAAAAGGACAGAAACACACAACATCATGGTTATCCAAGAAATGCCAAAGCTAGGCAAAAACCATCATCAATATAGGAAATCCTCCATGCCAATGATAACTAATAAACAAGAAACCACATGCATGTGCCATGCATGGCAAAACTAGTAAGGAAATCATATATGCAACTCGGTACTTACAAGAAAAACTTATTATAGCTACTAATCCCGATGTCCTCTAGCGCTTTTCTGCTCTTCCTTTTCCTTATTTCTCCAAATCCCAAGTATGCCACACTCCTCCAAGAATGCTCCTAGAAAACTCCAAGTGTTCAAGAGTATGAGACAAAAAGAGAGAGTAGAAAATGAGAGCTCCCAAACTAAACTGAAAAAATATACAAACTGATCCTCATAAACTTTTTTACTAATGTGGACTATATTTTCTTCAATTTTCCACTATTTTCCTTCATTTTTCTCCTCACATGCAAAATGTGACCTTTCACATTCCTTTTCTCCTATTTTCCATTAATTTCATAAATAAAATGCCAATTAATGCCTCATGCCTTTCCAAAACCTTTTCCATTTTCTTTTCCAATTTCCATAGTCATTAATTAATCACAGGTGATCCCCATCACTATGTTTTGTCCAACATTCAGCTTGGGATACGTGTCCCATGCCTTGGTTATTATTTTTCCTTTATTAAATTTATTACATGGATTTTTGACCAGGGTTGTTACAAAGCCCTTGATGACTACTTATTTGCTTTCTTGGATGTAAACATGGACAAGAGTCTGATCTGGGTTTGTCATGCTAAGATTGTTTGGATCATTCAATTCCAATTGACAAAAGGTCTATGAAATACTTTTATGCTAAGATGTAATCATCAAACTGTTAGTCATATTTCATCCATCTATATCTTTACCTTTGCATTTTTCCCCTTTTTTTTCAACAACGAAAAACCATAACATCTACATTAAAAAGGTTTTTCATACAACTATGGAGGATCCAAAGGATGAAGAAATCATTGGAAGGGAGGCATGAATAAATCTTGTAAAGTGACCTGAAAACAAGAATGAATGTTGGAAAGAAAAAAATATTCTCTTTTACTATGTAGGTTTTGAAATATTCGTTCTGGTCATAATCTTTAATAGTAAGTATTCCATGCAGAGTTGTAAATTTTCCTTGAAATAAATAAGGAGTTTGTGTTCAACAAAAGAAGAATTGATTCTACCTACCATGATAACCTTCTGTCCAAGCAAATTATGGATGAAAAAAATGGTCTTTCGGACAAATCGACTTTTCCTGTTTTCCAAGCTATATAAGTTATGTAATTGAACTAATAATTGAATATACATTCAAGAAAAATAGCCAATCATACAGAGCATATTTTCATGTTTTCCAACCCCTATAAATTATGTAAATATATATTATGTTATAAAATATTTGAGATGAAAACAATAGAAACGTTTACCATCATTCAACTCAGTATAACTTTTAGTTCAATGCACACATTTCATACAATTATATCATGAAAATAGGTAGTGTACATCAGGTTCACTATTATGTGTACTTCGACAATACAAGCAACGGTGTACTCATTTTGCAAACGCTTTCTTTCCTTTCAGGGTATCATGATTTGGAAGTGTCGAGGCATGTGAAATTTATGCTTTAAATTGTAATGGGTGAAGCCATAATGAAAAGGACAACACATAAAATATCTCAAACAAAAATCCTTAATGAGCTATATATATATATAAAGCGCAAAATCCTTAATGAGCTATATATATATATGTCATCCTCTGCATATAAATCAGGTTTGGATCAACAGCCGCGAGCTCAAAAATTCCTATGGCCAAACACAATTCCTTGTATTCTAAAATTGGCACACAAAGGGTAGAAAGGGAAAAATAATGCTTTGGTCTACACCTAATGGCAACCCCAATGTTCTCTGGCTCACTGCCTAGGGTGTAATAATACGGGGTAAAGCCCCTAGTTCCGCTGCCTAAGAGGCAGCAATACCGGGTAAAACCCCTAACGGTGAAACCCTCAATCGAAAGCAAGCAGTTTTGCTTTCAAAAATCAAATGGTGTTAGGGTCAATGAAAACTATTATTATTATTATATCCCCACACGCGATATATTGTATTTAGTTTTTAGTCCAATCTATACTAGTGTAGATTTAACTAAAAATGTTTGCTATT
>APFE031310094.1:97983-123813 GCA_000404065.3 Pinus taeda
GACGTGTCACCTTTTTAGAAGCATTAAGAAATTTAAATCTTAATAAAAATTATAAATTTATAGAAAAATAACTAGTAAAACTAATTATAAGTTTGAAACTTATCATACCAAAAATATATACATGTTATTAAACATTCAAATTCCCACTAAGATTTTGTAGAAACAACAAAAATAGATGCACACCATTTAACCATAGAAAACCATTAAAAACATTAATCTATGTTTTGAGAGTTGCATTAACAACATACATAATCATTGTTACTTTAAACACAAGCTATCATATATTGTAGCTACAAGATCAAAGATGCCATTAAAAACATTAATTATGTTTTGAGGGTTGCATTAACAACATACATAATCATTGTTACTTTAAACACAAGCTATCATATATTGTAGCTACAAGATCAAAGATGTCATGATTGGGCTTAGCCAACGAGTCATTTGTGATGGGCCATGGTTCTTTCACAACCAGTTACATCTATTGAATATTTTCCTCTTAATATAGGTTCCTCACCTCTAATATGACTAATAAGATATATAACTCTATCTCATTCAATATTGGTTGAGGATCCTCATCATCTTAACTATATGGCTTTCTTAATTAATATCTTTCACATGTTAAAATTTAAATATATATTAAAACTATTAACCTCCAAAAGATTAAAAGCTTCATAAATGGTATATATATGTTAACCTAGAAAAAACAAGATCGGATTAGAGGGAAAGTTGAAATGCAAGAATGGTAGAAAGAGGAAAAGTCAAACATTCATAAATTTAGATAAAATGTGGCCAGAAAAGAAGAAAAAATAAATAAATAAATTTAAGAGCGGAGAGAATTTGAAATTCTATAAATACCATCATCGAAATTGTGTTGTATCACTCACATCCAAATACACTACAATCGTCTGAAATTTCTAAATACGAAGCAACAATTAGAAGATTCGTTCCTATTCTTGTAATTCATACTAAACAGTATATGAAGTAAAAATTTCGATGTTTGTTATAGATTTGTGAATCTGGCATAAAGCAAAAGATTGTCGCGATTCCCTATCTCTTACAACATTCACAACACACGTCAATTGCACGTTTTGGTCGCTCTTACATTCAATTCACTCTGTTCTATTTTTGTATAAAATATTTTTTAAAAGCTATCTATGACGAGGGCTAACTAATTTGTCATAGGGCATTAAATGTCTAACTTGTCATAGGACATTAAATGTCTAGATATAACAAAATATAAAGCAGGTTTGGTGGCTACATAAATTAAAAATAAAAGAGGTGTGTTATTTTGTTATATAACTTGTCATAGGGCATTAAATGTCTAGATATAACAAAATATAAAGCAAGTTTGGTGGCTACATAAATTAAAAATAAAAGAGGTGTGTTATTTTGTTATAGAGCATGCATGTACAAGACATTTAATGCCCTATAGCACGCTAGTTAGCACTTACCATCCATAACAACTCAGATTCATTTCTGGAAAACATATTTGCAAAAACCACTCACTTGGCAGAGTATCCCTTACTGCTGCCATACAAATAAATGAACAAGTAGATCATCGAGACATTTGGAAAACAATTCAATTCACTTGTCGTAGTATAAATTACAGCTGCCATCGAAATAAATGAACAAATAAATCATCAAGTCTACGTTATACGGCTGTACTATTTACAAAATCAGCTAGGCGTACTGTGTGAAATGATTAGATTCAACAAAGTCGATAATACCATCGACAATCTGATTAGATTCCAGAAGTCAATAACACCTTCTACAGCATGTGGGTGATAAGTTGGGTTGGAATTTCAAAATCTCTCCGGTATTAATAATCTTTTCTATCTGTTTTCACAACTTCAACAGAGAATGTTGACAATCTTTCTTAAATTTTAAGATTACATTTTGAGATGTTGTAAATTTTAAAGATTATTTCAGCATATATTTTTGAATAATCCTTTTTATCTGTTTTCACAACTTCAACAGAGAATGTTGACCATCTTTTATAAATTTTAACATTGCATTTTAAATGATTCTAAATTTTAAAGATTATTTCAGCATATATTTTTGGTTAAATGTAATCAAAATTCTGTAGATTATCTTAGAATTAACTTTGAATTTCATTATCCAAAAGGTTTTTCAAGTTACTGAATTCATTTTTATATTGCTTCCAGAATTTATATTTTTGTTAAATAATAAAAAAATTATTGTGTAACCAGAAAAAATGGTTGTGTCAAAATCATTTACCAAAACATAGAAGGATTAAACAACAACCATTTTAACTATATTTAATGTGATTAATGGGAAAATCACCCATAATAACTAACTGTAATCATCTAGTCACCCATAATAACTAGCTTTCATCATGTGATAAATAGATCGGCTTTTGCAACAACAACGAATTAATATTTGTGGGAAGGCATACCACATCCGTGAGGCCAGGCTAGTGTTGCTTGGTATGGTTGTGTCAAAATCATTTACGAAAACGTAGAAGGACTAAACACCAACCATTTTAACTATATTTAATGGGAAAATCATCAGCTTTCATCATGTGATAAATAGTTCGGTTTTTCAACAGCAATGAATTAATATTTGTGGGAAGGCATCCCACATCCGTGAGGCCAGGCTAGTGTTGCTTGGTATCTTGTGTTGCTTGGTATCTTGTCATAGCAGGTGGATTTAAAAATCAGTGAAGGGTGATGATTTCAAGGAATGGGGACAACAGTTACAAGGAAAAGTCAAATTATGAAGGGTGATGATTTCAAGGAATGGGGACAACAGTGACAAAAAGAAATTTTTGCAAAGGCCAAGTCACCACAACACTTCAAGCCCTCCATCCACTTCATATTCACCATCTATCCATCATTCATCCATCCTATTTCATAATTTCAAGAACAAACCCTACACTTTGTCTCACCTTGAAATATTTTTGGAAAAAAAGAAAACAGAGCATCCTCTCTATTCTCACAAACCTACACTACTCGCTCTAAGCCCTAGAATCATCCTCCAAACCCTCTAAATCATTTCTCATCACTCCCATACAGTTAAAAGACTCCGAAAGAGAAGGAATGGATGCTACAAGAAGACATAATCTTCCTACAAGAAAGAACAAAGGAACAAAGGAACAAATGTAGATCAAAATAATTCTCCATCTGTAGTATCCAATTTACCAGATCCTTGCCATCAAACTTCCTCATCTCTCTTTTTCTTGATTTTACGAGCTCGATCTTGAAATGATTGTAACTCTGTAATTTCAGATCTTTCAGTTCTAAAATCATGACCTGCAATAGCCCTCTGCGTCCTCTTTCCAATGGCACTAGTCTAATCAAAATTGGATTTGGCAAGAAAGAGTTATGGACAATATCCCAATATGACTTGATTATATAGCTTTCCAAAAGATCTAACTTTTATGAAGTGCCACATGTTAGTTTTTGGACCTTTGGATTTGCAAACTACACAAAGTAAACTACAGTCTGTCCTCTTTCTATAACTTCTTATGAAATTTCAATCTGACGCTAAAAGAAAAAGTTATGACAATTTTCCCCAGGTCACCTGTTTAGAATGTAATTTGGGAGTCTGTAAAAACCCTAACTTCCTTAGATCTCTGCTCATATATTACGACAAGGTCTGAAATTAGGACCCGAAGTTCAGAACGATTTTAGCTCAAATTAGTTTTTTTTGTAGGTTCTGAAACGTCATAGAAAAAAGGTAAAGTGAAAATGCCACGATGACCTGTATGGAGCAGTGAAACCCTAGAATTCAAAGCTCTAATACCAAATGTTATGAAACCAGCTCACAAAAAGATAGAAAAGATAGATGAACACCTTAGAGATAAGCCTCTTCAAGGGGGTAACCTCCTTTACATTACACAAATGAACAATTCTTCGATGATACAAATGACAAGACCTCCTTTCTATATATAGGAGTCTAAGGGCTCATAATATAATCAGAGTCGACATAACAATAATAATGTAAGGGCACAATAATAATAATAGTAGGCTTCTATGGGGCACAATAATAACTGGGTGGCATTTGGTTGGCAATGAGATGTTGCTGTTGTTGATTCGGAAAAGGATGTCTAAGGACGGCAAGTGCCTTACCAGAATCTTTCTTGGTGAGGTAATCCATGCATTCTTGAAGACGCGGACAACGCCAGGTAACGTGATCTTCAAGGCAGATTTTGCATGAATAGTTGGTGCCTTTATCCTTTTCCGTATTAGTAGGCACAACGACCTTCTGTTTCTGGTTGGGCTGCTTAGATGACTGCTCCTCAGAAGGAGCAGTCTTGTTTTATTTCTTCTTGTTCTTGCTATTGGATTTCTATGTAGACTGCACAGAGTTAATCACAGTGGCAGGAAGAGAAGTCGTTTTGGTAGAGGGATCCACTGCCAACTTGGCAACGGACCCACTGAGTTGTTTTACAATGCTCGTGGAGATTGCGCCAACGATCCCGTCGGCTTGCACTCCAGGGCGCTAAGTGGTGGGAGGATTGGGGTTATCGGGAGCATAGGGGATAATGTCGTAGAGAGTGCCAGATTGCGAATAGATCAAATCTAAATGCTGGGCACAATGTATGGATTGGTCCTTTGTGATCGCACCACCTAGAGCGACATCTCTAACGATTTGTGGGAGTAGCGACTTATAGAACCAGTCTGTTAAGAGAAAATCAGGGATGGGGGCTTTGACTAACCTCCGCCTACGTCTCCATTCATGGATATGATCGGAGATGTGGGTGGAGGTATCATGACAAAACGAAGTGAGGAGTTCCGTCCTTGTCCCATAATGGATAGGTAATTGAAAGTGCATTAGGAACTCCATCGCTAAAGCATCAAAGGTTATTTACTGACACACGTGGTAACTCAATATACCACTTTGCAGCATTGCCAGTGAGGGTGCGGCGAAAAAGACGCAACCAGACACTATCATCCACCATGGAGTTAGAAACACACCATAGATGGTAGGTGGTGACGTGAGTGCCTAGATCCTCCCCTTGTTTTCCATCGAACTTAGGAATATCTCTTGGTATTTTATGCGGGATCGACGACCATTATAGGTTATGGTAGATGGGCACATTACTCAACTTGTATAAGTTGGGAATATCCAATGTTGCCAAAAAAGGCAAATTGTTGGGCACCCCTGACTCAAACCATTGTTAAGACAGATGACCAGAGGAGCACTGCGCTCCTCCCATCGTTTGGTTCCCCATGTTGTACATGGACTGCGAGGTGTAACAGTTGCTTTGTGGTACAATGTTGTAAAGTGGATTACCATGAGGGTTTTGATACTGGGGTATGAAGTTGCCCCCAGTATAAGCGGTGCCCCCTTGACTCATCTGAGCTTGTGAGTAGGGTGCCACCATGGTTTGGGTGGGAATCCCTTATGGATTTCCAACCGACATTGAACTGACCATATGGCTTTGATTGATAGAAGGAAAATTCATGTCAATCAGCAATTGTCGATGCATGCCTGAGAACGACGAGGGAACTGTGACATTCCCTGCCACCATGTGCATATTGGGAACCGCCCCAGATATCTGAATTTGGGGGTTATAGCCATACATTGGCGGTCGACCTTGGTTTTGGTAAACTAGAACGGTTCACACAATGCCACATTGAGTTTTATATGGAGCACTGTATGTGGCACTAGTCGAAGGTATGATTTGGCACACCATAGGAGTGGAACCTAGCATCTGCTGGGTTCCCTGATAGAGGGTGTTGTGTGAGTTGCAGTACCTAGGACAAACGAGATTGCGAGGTTCCACATTACCAGTGTTATGATTACCGTTGACTTGGGAAGTTGTAGAGGACTCATAACGTCTCTATAATTCCACAACCCTTGAGGTGTCGACTGAATAGATGAGAGAGTTCCTCCCAATGAGGAGTGAAGTACTGGTATGACGAGAGCAACAATAGGTTATGACGGATCTGTAAGCGGAGTGTTAAAATGAGGAAGAAATCCTTCCGTGAAGAAATCCTCCGGCAAACTAGAATCGTCGGTCGTCCAGACAGATCTTGTCTGCAATTTAGGAGACTGATTCATCGAAGATGAGGAATCCGAGTCAGTGGATCTCGGCAGATCCTCCATAGTGAGTGGACAAAGTCCTAACAACTGTCTGGATTGACAGTGAGGGCCAGATGTAGCCACAATGATTGGTAAATTTAATCAGATAAATTTTAAGGTGATATTTTTTAAGTCTCAAAAGCGATAGCACTCAGGTACCTAAAAAGAAAAAATACACTAAAATGACAATCAACAAACAAAGTGAAATTACCTCGTCTGATAAACACCGATCACTGGAGATGAAACCTAGTCTCTCAATGAGTAATAGAGAAGGATGGCCAAATGTAAGGTTACAGTTACTTTTGAGCTTCGCCCGAACCTCAGATTGAGGGGCCAAGTACTCTCGTGAAGACGAGCACCCTACCAAAAAATGAAGACAAAGTAGGTCCGTCCGTTTGAGGTACCTGGACAGCCCATCCCAGTCACCTTAGGTAAGTACCTAGAAGTATTGGCTACTAGAGATACCTCAAATCATAGACATTATCAGGGGGGACATAGTCATAGACAGCACGTTGTGTGGGCAGGATACCTGAGTCCCCGACTCAGTTTCGAAATCCCCAAAGGGACCCCCGTTACATAGAATGCCCAAAGGAGATGTAAAAGAAGGTGGACTACCTTCGATTAAAATTTGATGTTCTCTCGTATTTCACTCCAGTGTGAGTGGAGTGGTCTTGATAATGTGAGTGCAGAAGGAGTTTTCACTCTTTAATGACACTAGTTTGATTTTCAACCTTGGGTAGTTCACTCACTCTCTTAACCCAAGGTCCTAATCTATCTAATGTTGGTTTTCTCTAGAAAAGAGTATTTGATTGATTTTAGTGTAAATTTTAGTGTACATTTTTATTTGTCTTCGGAGGGGGTGTTGAGGTATGAATATGATGAGACTCTCGACTCAATAAACCGTGCAGAACTATGCTTTGAAAAGAAATTTTCAATTTCTTATGCGAACAAGTCTTATTCTACACATGTATCACTTCACATATTCATGTATTTTCCAGTGCATCTAAAGTTATTTCAACACTTTGCATAACCTAAAGTTCCTTTTCTCAATATTCCTTAACAACTATTGAACCAAAACAACGCAGCCTACAACTATTTCGACAAAAGGAGATGTACAGTTTATTAACTTTTCTTTCAATAAAAATTTCTTTTATGAGAGAAAAACTAAAGCATTTTCTTAAAAAATAAATTTTAAGACACCAAATTTGTTAGCATGATACTGTTGCAGATCCTTATTTAACCCTTGGGACAATTTCCCCCCCTTTTGGTCCACAAGATCTCTTGGAAACAATGGAAATGGGTCACTAATGCTCTGTCTATGTGTAAACAAAGCTTTAGTTTGATTACTAACCCTCCTTGTGCACAGTCAAAGAGCTTTATAAAGCTTTGTTTAGACCAGCAACCTGCGTTAGTGAGGGAAAGAGCTCAAAAAGTGGGCTTTTGGGATCGGTTTCTGAAGAGAAAGAAACTTTGCAAGATGCAACAAACTGGATGGTGGATCAGAGAAGGATATGAAGAAGCGGGAAGCTCATAGAAGAGAGAAGAGATCTGAGAGGAGTCCGGATAACCGAGAACTAAATGTATAGTCCCCATTGGAGTCACCAGTTCTGCTATGGGGTAAACTGCACGGGATGAAAACTACCCTCGAAAGTCTTCCAGTGACTTTCGACAGACTGTAAGGTTATCTGCAAAAGGTACCTCTTACACACATGTTCATCTATCTGACATATATTGACAGGAGATGGAGAAAGGATCACCTTTGGTTCTTTCTAGATTCGCTTAGGGATCTCTATGCGGTAAGAAGAACTCCTCCTGACTAGCTCCAAGACGATTCCTGCACAAAAGAATGAAGCAAACCAATCACAACATATACTTCTGACAATTAATGAAAGAATCCGTAACGAACATGTATAAATGTGTAACTTATCTAATTCAACACAACAAGCATCAGAATGGACAAATAAATGCATAATATCACCGACACTTCGAGTAGTGGAACACAACCACAGTCCTATATTCAAAATAGAAGAGTGATTACAACAACCCTATTGCATCAGCCTTCCTTATCCCTTCTTCATCTCTCTCTCTCCTTCTTTCGGCTAGCTCCTTCAAGAATATGACAATATCACAACAGCACCATGTACTATCCTTCTAAATGCTCTGACCATTATGCAATGGCCCTCTCATTACTTAAATAACAATCAAATTAGGGCTTCCCAACTCCACCTGTAGTTCATTTGGGTAAAAACCATGAACTTGCCTCTTTTACCAGCTTTTTCCCATTTGCCTCTGTTTCGAGAATAGAATTTCGCCAAATATCTTGATTTTTGGAGTTTCCCTACTTTTCTTGCACAAATTTAGAGAAATAATATCTAGATATTTAATGGCAGATTCGTTGGCTTAACCACTTTGAGCATCATTAAAGTTCACTAGCGCTCCCCCTGGTATAACAACATGAGTTAGCAGGTTGACTAACGCTCCTTTATGCTTGTAAACAAGCTTTATAAAGCAGGTTATCAGTGTACAGAGAGCGTTAGTGTGGATTTTGGGCCTGCAACTGTGGTCATTCTTTCAGTCATCTTGTCCTTCTCCTCTGAGTTGATTAGGAGGTCAATTTGTCCTATAACAAAATGACTTCCTATTTGAAGATAAATCCTCCAATGGCTAGTTGGAGTGATCTTCGTCAAAGCAATCTCGAGTATTGATGAGGATCAAAATTTCTTTTAATCTCATCCTTCGAAATTTTAAATGCTTGAGAAAATTCGAAATTTTCAATTAAATGCATTTTAATTAATTCAAAAATTAAAATTTTGAATTAATTTCCTCAAAATTTTGACTTTGACTTAACTCCAGGGACCAAAGACTTAAAATTTAGCAAAATAATCAATTTACCTTAGTCCCAGGACCTTTTAAATTTTGATTTTTTAGGACCAACGAATTTTGCCTTTGGAGAATTTAAATTTACCGAGGACCTAGAATTAATTAAATTTCTGACTTAGGATTTTAATTAATTTTTTGCCAAAAAATTTAATTAATTACCCTATGAGGGGATAAATTATTTTTCCAACCCTCAAGATAATTTACATCATAATTTTCAAATCTTTTACAACATAAGGGGGAAAATCCATTTGTAAAAGACCCTCATAGATTACCCATTTCTGTGACACAAATATAATCCAGCAAACCAAACAATTTTTAATAAAATAACTTAACCAAATAGTTATGATTATTCCCAAATCACTTTTACATAGACTCGATCTATAACACTAGGAATCATTTAATACTCCAATGAAAAAATCCATTTCGGCTTGGGTAAGACTAAAGGAAAACTCTGCCAACTATCCGAGAATGGATCGGTGAGACAAAAAACCTCCTAGAATGTATATCATCACCAGAAAAGTAGGTTTACCTAGGCAATTACATACATGACACAAATCTGCTGAGATTATTTACATCATATACATGCAGAAGGGGTTTACATTATAACATGATCCTCAAGCTGATGATGATAGTTGAATGACATGGAAACGTCGATCATGCGCTATCCATTTTGCGAAAAAAGGGGGTGTACTACTATGGGTCATTGACACGTAGTGATTAATAGGTCTCATACTTATCTAAGAATCATAAAAAGAGACTATTAACTCCTCACAATAGCTACATTTTTTTATCTGTTAGGTCATTCATTCACTAACATTTCATATACTAAACAAAACATGATGAGAGGCATACATCATAACTATCATGAAACATATTTATAACTAGAAAATAACGAGAGATATATAAATGAGGAAACAACTGTTAAAGATACATAATATCAAGCACATTTACTCATGAAAGTACCAAGGAAAAGGAGATCTTATTAACATATGAAAATCCAACCACGTGAGAGACTTCCATGTACCACCTGACCATAGATTGGCGTGAACCAACTCTCTCTTTCATCCAATCTTCCCCGCACCATATTCCAAGCATGAATGCAGGATACCATGAAATAGATTAAACAAAATCAAACGAGGGCTTCCAGAGGCTAAACCACCTCAACCCTCAACCATTTATTCCACCTCATGTTCAGACATCACTAACCATCACCATATCGGTCCATACCCAAGCTGTCCAAGGCTCTAGAGAATTTTTTCCAACCAAGGCTTTGAGGATTAGTAACCCAACCCACAACTATTGCGAGGCTCCAGAAAGTTTGTCCAACCAAGGCTTCTAGGACTAGTAATTCAACCCACCAAGGATTCCAAAGCATTTGTCCAACCATGGCTTCCAGGACTAGTAACTCAACCCACCAAGGATTCCAAAGCGTTTGTTGAGCCAAGGCTTCCAGGCCTAGTAACTCAACCCAAGTTGTTATAGGGCTTCCAAACCATTTGTCTAGCCAAAGCTCTGAGAACTAGTAACTCAACTCACAACCAAAGAAAGATGAGAACCAACCAGAAATCAAAAGGATAGAAACACACAACATCATGGCTATCCAAGAAATGCCAAAGCTAGGCAAAAACCATCATCAAAATAGGAAATCCTCCATGCCATTGATAGCTAATAAACAATAAACCACATGCATGTGCCATGCATGGAAAAACTAGTAAAGAAATCATACATGCAACTCGGTACTTACAAGAAAAACTTATTGTAGCTACTGATCTCGATGTCCTCTAGCACTTTTCTGCTCTTCCTTTTCCTTCTTTCTCCAAATCCCAAGTATGCCACACTCCTCCAAGAATGCTCCCAGAAAACTCCAAGTGTTCAAGAGTATGAGATAGAGAGAGAGTAGAAAATGAGAGCTCCCAAACTGAACTGAAAAAGGATACAAACTGATCCTCATAAACCTTTTTACTAATGTGGACTATATTTTCTTCAATTTTCCACTATTTTCCTTCATTTTTCTCCTCACATGCAAACTGTGACCTTTCACATTCCTTTTCTCCTATTTTCCATTATTTTCATAAATAAAATGCCAATTAATGCCTCATGCCTTTCCAAAACCTTTTCCATTTCCTTTTCTAATTTCCATAGCCATTAATTAGTCATAGGTGATCCCCATCACTATGCTTTGTCCAACATTCAGCTTGGGATACGTGTTCTATGACCTTGGTTATTATTTTTCCTTTATTAAAATCACATGGATTTTTGACCAGGGTTGTTACAAAGCCCTTCATGACTACTTATTTGCTTTCTTGGATGTAAACATGGACAAGAATCTGATATGGGTTTGTCATGCTAAGGTTGTCTGAATCATTCAATTCCAATTGACAAAAGGTTTATGAAATATAACTCTTATCCTAAGATGTAATCATTCATATTTCATCCATCTATATCTTTACCTTTGCATATTTCCCCTTTTCTTCAACAACGAAAAACCATAACATCTTCATTAAAAAGGTGTTTCATACAACTATGGAGGATACGAAGGATGAAGAAATCATTGGGAGGGAGGGATGAATAAATCGTGTAAAGTGACATGAAAACAAGAATGAATGTTGGAAAGGAAAAAAATACTCTTTTACTATGTAGGTTTTGAAATATTTGTTCTGGTCATAGTCTTTATTAGTAAGTATTCCATGCAGAGTTGTAAATTTTCCTTGAAATAAATAAAGAGTTTGTGTTCAACAAAAGAAGAATTGATTCTACCTACCATGATAACCTTGTGTCCAAGCAAATTATGGATGAAAAAAATGGTCTTTCGGACAAATCAACTTTTCCTATTTTGAAAGCTATATAAGTTATGTAATTGAACTGATAATTGAATATACATTCGAGAAAAATAGCCAATCATACAGAGCATATTTTCATGTTTTCCAACCCCTATAATTTATGTAAATATATATTATGTTATAAAATATTTGAGATGAAAACAATAGAGACGTTTACCATCATTCAACTCATTATAACTTTTAGTTCAATGAATACATTTCATACAATTATATCATGAAAATAGGTAGTGTACACCAGGTTCACTACTATGTGTACTTCGACAATACCAGCAACGGTGTGCTCATTTTGCAAACGCTTTCTTTCCTTTCAGGGTATCATGATTTGGAAGTGTCGAGGCATGTGAAATTTATGATTTAAATTGTAATGGGTGAAGCCATAATGAAAAGGACAACACAAAATATCCCAAACAAAAATCCTTAATGAGCTATATATATATATATAAAGCGCGGTGTGTCATCCTCTGCATATAAATCATGTTTGGATCAACAGCCGCGAGCTTAGAAATTCCTACGGCCAAACACAATTCCTTGTATTCTAAAATTGGCACACAAAGGGTAGAAAGGGCAAAATAATGCTTTGGTCTACACCTAATGGCAACCCCAATGTTCTCTGGCTCGCTGCCTAGGGTGTAATAATGCGGGGTAAAACCCCTAGTTCCGCTGATTAAGAGGCAGCAATACCGGGTAAAACCCCTACCCGTGAAACCCTCAATCGAAAGTAAGCAGTTTTGCTTTAAAAAATCAAATGGTTTTAGGGCCAATGAAAATTATTATTATTATTATTATATCCCCACACGCGATATACTGTATTTAGTTTTTAGTCACATCTATACTAGTGTAGATTTAACTAAGAATGTTTGCTATTTTTTAATAGTTTAATATTATATATTAAAATTATGATATTTTAAAATTATGTTTCTTATATTTGATTAGTTATATTTTTATTCTGTAATAATAGCAAAAGTACAAAAGTTTTTGTAGAATAGATATTTATGACATTTTAGGAATTAAAAATTAAGACATTGAGAATCCTACAATGCATTAAAATCTCGATTTCTCACAATACATAGTGATTAAATAATAGAAAACCAGAGTTGAAAAAACATTGAATTAGTGTACTTTTCACATGTGAATGGTTTAATGGAAATGAGATTGAATTAATTGGCATATAGATGTGAAACAATTTTGACATTGTGGGGTTTGACATTACCATTTCAATTTATTTATTATTTAGATTTACATGCTACATACATTTGGAAGAGAGTTTGGATTAGTTAGAAATTAATGTTTTCTTGGTAGTAAATTGTATCTTTTAACATTATATACTTAATGTAACTTATTTTTTCTAGGAAAATATGTTTTTGTTATAAATTTTTAAAATAAAAGTTTTAAGGGCTTTCTCACCCTTTAAGAAGCATTAAGAAATTTAAATCTCAATAAAAATTATAAATTTATAGAAAAATAACTACTAAAACTAATTATAAGTTATTTTGAAACTTATCATACCAAAAATATATACATGTTATTAAACATTTAAATTCTAAAAATATATACATGTTATTAAACATTCAAATTCCCACTAAGATTCTGTAGAAACAATAAAAATAGGTGCACACGATTTAACCATAGAAACCCATTAAAAACATCAATCTATGTTTTGAGGGTTGCATTAACAACATACATAATCATTGTTACTTTAAACACAAGCTATCATATATTGTAGCTACATGATCAAAGATGCCATAAAAAACATTAATTATGTTTTGAGAGTTGCATTAACAACATACGTAATCATTGTTACTTTAAACACAAGCTATCATATATTATAGCTACAAGATCAAAGATGCCATTAAAAACACTAATTATGTTTTGAGGGTCGCATTAACAACATACATAATCATTGTTACTTTAAGCACAAGCTATCATATGTTGTAGCTACAAGATCAAAGATGTCATCACTGGGCTTAGGTAACAAGTCATTTGTGATGGGCCATGGTCAACTAGTTACATCCATTTAATATTTTCCTCTTAATATAGGTTTGTCACCTCTAATATGGTTAAAGAGATATATATCTCTATCTCATCCAATGTTGGTTGCGGATCCTCATCATCCCAACTATGTGACTTTCTTAATTAAATGTCTTTCAAACATATTAAAATTTAAGTATATAATAAAAACTATTAACCTCGAAAAGCTAAAAACTCCTAAATTATATATATATATTATATATATTATATATATATGTTAACTTAGAAAAAACGAGATCGGATTAGAGGGAAGTTGAAATGCAAGAATAGTACAAGAGAAAAAGTCAAATATTCATAAATTTAGATAAAACGTTGCCAGAAAAGAAGAAAAAATAAATAAACAAATTCAAGAGCGGAGAGAAATTGAAATTCTATAAATGACATCATCGGGATTATGTTGTATTACTCACATCCAAATACACTACAATCGTCTGAAATTTCTAAATACGAAGCAACAATTAGAAGATTCGTTCCTATTCTTGTAATTCATACTAAACAGTATATGAAGTAAAAATTTCGATGTTTGTTATAGATTTGTGAATCTGGCATAAAGCAAAAGATTGTCGCGATTCCCTATCTCTTACAACATTCACAACACACGTCAATTGCACGTGAACGTTTACTTTGTCGCTCTTACATTCAATCCACTCTGTTCTATTTCTGTGCAAAATATCTTCTAAAAGCATTCACTTGGCAGAGTATCCATGACAACTCAGATCCATTTCTGGAAAAAATATTTGCAAAAACCACTCACTTGGCAGAGTATCCATTACTGCTGCCATCCAAATAAATGAATAAGTAGATCATCGAGACATCTGGAAAGCAATTCAATTCACTTGTCGTAGTATAAATTTCAGCTGCCATCGAAATAAATGAACAAATAAATCATCAAGTCTACATTAATGATTATACGGCTGTATTATTTACAAAATCAGCTAGGCGTACTGTGTGAAATGATTAGATTCAACAAAGTCGATAATACCATCGACAATCTGATTAGATTCCAGAAGTCGATAACACCTTCTACAGCATGTGGGTGATAAGTTGGGTTGGAATTTCAAAATCTCTCCGGTATTAATAATCTTTTCTATCTGTTTTCACAACTTCAACAGAGAATGTTGACAATCTTTTGTAAATTTTAAGATTACATTTCAAGATGTTGTAAATTTTAAAGATTATTTCAGCATATATTTTTGAATAATCCTTTTTATCTGTTTTCACAACTTCAACATAGAATGTTGACCATCTTTTGTAAATTTTAACAATACATTTTAAATGATTCTAAATTTTAAAGATTATTGTAGCATATATTTTTTTGTTAAATGTAATCAAAATTCTGTAGATTATCTTAGAATTAACTTTGAATTTCATTATCCAACAGGTTTTTCAAGTTACTAAACAACAACCAGTTTAACTATATTTAATGTATTTAATGGGAAAATCACCCATAATAACTAACTGTAATCATCTAGTCACCCATAATAACTAGCTTTCATCGTGTGATAAATAGATCGGTTTTTGCAACAACAATGAATTAATTAATATTTGTGGGAAGGCATACCACATCCGTGAGGCCAGGCTAGTGTTGCTTGGTATGGTTCTGTCAAAATCAGTTACCACAACGTAGAAGGATTAAACAACAACCATTTTAACTATATTTAATGGGAAAATCACCAGCTTTCATCATGTGATAAATAGATCGGTTTTTGCAACAGCAATGAATTAATATTTGTGGAAAGACACCCCACATCCGTGAGGCCAGGTTACTGTTGCTTGGTATCTTGTCATAGCAGGTGGATTTAAAAATCAGCAGAGGCAAGTTTTAACAATAATCATAATTTTAAGTTGCAGGTGCATTTAACTTTCTAAAATAATTGAAGGGTTTAGATAGATATATTTCTGCATTCAAAACTAGAAATTACATTGATATCTTCCAAATAATATCGGTGGCTTCGTTAGATAAAGACAGTAAAATTCCTTACTGAAGGCATCTTTTGTATGGTTTATGAGCACAAAGTGTAACCCATTGTTATACACAGTTGCCATCTCATCCATCACATCTTTGCTTTTGTTCGGTGGATGCTCTTTCAGTTGTTATATATACAAAGCCAATGCTTTCTTTTAACATCCTGTGTTTCACAGAGTTATAAGCAATAGCTTAGAAGTTCCTTACTTTGCTCTTACCTCATCTAATCATCGGCAATGGCAAGAAGATTGAGGAACCCTCAAGTTCTTCTTTTGAAACAGATAATCAGGCAAGTTTATAAGGGCACTGGATATGCCCTTTAAGCAAAGAAGATACGAGACTTCGTCATGGAAGATGAGGCCATGGGAAAATCATTATGTGTTCTGACTTTAGATGTTCCTAAGGGACATTAGTGAAGACCTAAGAAGACCATGGGTTTGAACATCGGGTGGGACTCTATTCCCAGCTGGACTTTGCCAGCAATGTGATTGTATGTTTACATGTTGTGGTTAACATGAGATGAATTTCATTCACTTGAGTGGTCAAAATCAGTTTTAATAAAGAGAGTTGGATCTTTTGAATTTATCTATTACTTCAATTATGGGAATAATTAAATCATTGTATTCTTTTTAGAATAGGAGATAAGTTGTTAGAATAGGTGTGTATCAAAGCTTGAGAATAGAGATTTAATAGTTGAGTTGAAAAAAATAGAGATTGAGTTGTCAATGCATTTAGGATAGGATTTGATCCATAAAAGAGAAAAAATGTAATGATAGGGATTTTTTTTTGGATGGAATAGAAGAGGGAATAAGCGAAAGATTGAGTGAGAAATAGGGTAAGCGAGGAAACAGAGGTCAAACAAATTGTTTTAATCGAGTCAAGAGGGCCAATACTCTATAATTTCTCTATTATTGAATAATTGATCAAGTGTGGTGTTTCGTGTTATTCCTGGTGCAGAGTTGCTCTTGAATCTACATATCGACATTTTGTACCCTAATTGGGTATTATTTCCATTTATGTGTTTATTGTTAATTACAGTCAATTAATGTTGAGGGTTTACACCGAGATTAGGCACTAAGCTTATTAAACAGTTGGGTGGTATTGGAAAGCAGTAAGTGGTATATCGCGTGGAAAATAAATGGGAAATGGTATTTCTCCAAATTGCACGATTAACCTAAGCTAGTGACACGTTGCACAGGAAACCACTTTTCTCATGCGCTCTCAACCTGGTATCAGTCATGCAAGAATTCACGCAAGATGGTGCGATAACCATTGGATTGAACATGACAGATCAATGGTGGATATCATTTGACTACTTGGCGCGTGATACGATGTGATATTCATCGGACCTTAAGAAGCCAGATCAATGGTGGAAATTGAAGTGCTCGAGGATTAAGAAGTCAAAGTAGAACTGGCAGTGATTATTCAGCTTAGTGGGACCCTCGGGAGGAAATACACGTACATAATCTTATTAACGCATAGCTGATTGGTTTTTAAGCGAACCATTAGTCTAATTCTAGACTACCACATCAATTTTTGGTAATCATCCACATCATTTGGTATAGAAGCCCAAGGATTAAATTTGCTAAAGTAAACATGCCACCTAGGAGAGGAGCTGGCATAGGTTGGGGGAGACCTGTAGCAGATGCAGTTCTACCGGAAAAGATTCGAAATCTACGCACAAGGATGGAGACAATGGAAACTGCTCAAAGGAGAGCACTTGATGAAGGAGATGCTAGTGCTGTGGAGGAATCTTCTGAGAACGAAGAAGAGGATGAAAGTGAAGCTGCCAAAGTTCTCAAGATATTGGCTAAAGCAAGTGGAATACCAAAGGTGGAAATACCTTTGTATGATGGGAATCTCAATGTAGAAGAGTTGATGGATTGGATCAGTTCATTGGACAAATATTTTGACTATGAGGAGTTTGATGACAAAAAAAGGTGAAATCTACAGTTACCAAATTGAAGGGTTATGCAGCTATCTGGTGGGATGAACTACAAACATCAAAGAAAGAAAGGGAAAGTCCAAGATCAAACAATGGGATAAAATGATGAGTAGATTGAAAACTAAATTTATGCCAAAAGATTATGAGTTAAATCTTTTCAGATAATTGCGAAATTTGAGACAAAAAGGTACGACTATCAAAGAATATACAAAAGAATTTTATAAGTTGAGCATTAGAGCAGGACATGCAGAGGATGACGTAGAAAAGGTAGCCAGACACATCAATGGCTTGAGGTGTGACATACAAGATGAAATCAGCTTGTTGAGTCCGAAGACAATTGAAGATGGATATCAAGCAGCTTTGAAAGCAGAGGAGAAGATGTCGAGGAAACAAAAGCAGAGGAACAAAGGGAAAAGTTCAGCAACAGGTAGAGGAATTGACAGATCAAGATTTCAGCACCCTCAAGGTGAAGCGGGAGATTCAAGTAGTAGACCACCATAAAGAGGAGACTTTAGTAGAGGAAGATTTTCACCTAGAGGAAGAGGCTGAGGAAGATAAATTTGGTGTTGTACATGTGGAGAATGGGGACATGGATCATGGGACTGTGCTCATAATAAAGCAACAAATCAACAGAATGTGAATGTGGTTGAGGAAAAGGAAGAAAAACCTCAAATTGCAAATAAGGAAGAATCACCCGAAGTAGGAGAATCTTTGTTGTTGAAAAGGGTATTGCTCAAAGTAGAAAAAGGGACAGGAGAACCAACTAAGAGAAGGAGTTTATTTAGGACTACATGCAAGTCCAAAGGAAAATGTTGTAAAGTGACAGTTAACAGTGGAAGCACTGATAACCTTGTTTCTACACAAATGGTGGACAAGTTAGGATTAGTGAAAACAGTACACCCTACTCCTTACAAAGTATCATGGCTACAAAAAGGACATCATCTTATTGTGAGAGAACAATGCAAAGTAAAAATTGAGATTGGTACTTACAAGGATGTGATATTATGTGATGTAATGCCAATGGATGTATACAATGTATTGCTGGGAAGACCTTGGCAGTTTGATAGAAAAGCCATTCATGATGGTAGAAGAAACAACTATACCTTGGAGAAGAATGGAGTGAAGCATACATTGCTGCCATTAAAGGATGAAGCTAACAAAGGAAAAATTGGAAATAGTGTTATGTTGATGAGTGGAAAGGAGTTGTTGCAAGAAGTTGGAAAAGGTGAAGAAATTCATTTTGCTATCATAGGGAGACCTAAGGTAATTTTGACTTCTACAAACTTGGATGATTTACCCGAAGAAATCAAAACTCTATTGAATGATTTTGTTGATATTATTGTGGATGAGTTTCCAAATGCATTGGCACCAAGCATGAGTATTAGTCATCACATTAACTTGATACATGGAGCAAGTTTGCCAAATAAATCTGCATACAAGTTAACTCCTCAAGAAAATGCAGAAGTTGGGGGACAAGTGCAAGAAATAATGGATAATGGATTAATCAGAGAAAGTCTTAGTCCATGTTTTGTACCAACAATACTCAGTCCAAAGAAAGGAGGTGAATGGTGCATGTGTATTGATTACAGAGCCATAAACAAGATTACTATCATGTATAGATTTCCTTTACCATGCATGGATGATTTGATGGATTGTTGAATTGGGTCAAAGTATTTTACTAAAATAGATCTGAAGAGTGGATACCATCAAATAAGGATTAGAGAAGGATATGAATGGAAGACTGCATTTAAAACAAACAGTGGGTTGTATGAGTGGTTAGTGATGCCTTTTGGACTCACTAATGCACCTAGTGCATTCATGAGATTGATGAATGAAGTCTTGAAGGAATATGCAGACAAGTTTGTCATTGTTTATCTTGATGATATTCTATTTTTTAGTAGAAGCAAAGAAGAACATCTGGAGCATCTTAAAGTTGGTTCTAAGAACTCTACAGAAAGAGAAATTTCTAATAAATATGAAGAAATGTAGTTTTATGAAAGAAGAATTAATCTATTTGGAGTTTGTAGTTTCTAAAGAAGGTCAGAAAATGGATCTAGAAAAAGTCCAAGCAATTTGGAACTGGCCTATTCCAAGAAACATATTTGAGGTAAGAAGCTTTCATGGTCTTGCAAGTTTTTATAGAAAATTTATTAGAAGTTTTAGTCAGATTTGCGCACCAATTATTGAAACAATAAAAGAGAATAATCAGCCATTCAAGTCGACAGAAGCAACATATTGAAATTTTAAGTTGCTGAAGAAGAAAATTACAAAAAAACTAGCTTTAGCTTTGCATGATTTTTGAAAAGTTTTTCAAGTTGAAACTCATGCTAGTGGAGTTGCAATTGGAGCAGTTCTAAGTCAGGAACAGAGACCAATAGTATAATTTAGTGAGAAAATAAATGAAGCTAAGAAGAAATATTCTTCTTATGACAAATAATTTTAGGGTATTGTGAAAGCTTTAAAAAAATGGAGACTTTATTTACTACCAAACGAGTTTGTATTGTACTCTAATAATCATGCATTGCAGTTTATAAACAATCAACCAAAATTGAATCAAAAGAATGCCAAGTGGGTAGAATTTTTGTAGAGTTTCACTTTTGTGATAAAACATACAAGTGGTAAGTTGAACAAAGTTGTTGATGCTTTAAGCAGGGTAAATTTTGTTGTGCAAGAATTAAGAGTTGGTGTTGTTGGATTTCAAGAAATGGTTTATATGTATAAAGATTATGCAAAATTTAAATATATTTATACAGTTGTACAAAATCCAACAGTTCATAATAGAAGCCAATGGTTAGATTATCTCAACCAAGGAGGTTTATCGTTTAAAGTTAACAAACTGTGCATTCCCAAATGTTCTATGAGGGAAAACATAATTAAGAAGAAACACAGTCAAGGTTATCTGGGCACTTCGGACAAGACAAAACCTTTGCTCAGGTAAATACGTTTTACTATTGGCCAAAGATGCAAACTGATGTTAAGAGATTTGTTGAAAAGTGCAGGATATGTCAGCGTGCTAAGGGAAGAAGCCAAAATACAGGATTGTACCAGCCATTACCAATACGAGATCAACCATGGGACGTAGTTAGTATGGATTTTGTTTTTGGATTACCTAGAAATCAAAGAGGAAATGATTCCATTTATGTTGTGGTAGATAGATTTTCTAAAATGGCACATTTCATTGCATGTAAAAAGACTAGCGATGCAATAGATATTGCTAATCTTTTTTTTTCAGAAGTTGTAAGGTTGCATGGATTACCTATAAGTATTGTGTCTGATAGGGATACAAAGTTTGTTGGGCATTTATGGAGAACTCTTTGGAAAAAACTAGGTGCCAGCCTTAGTTTTAGTTTAGCATATCACCCTCAAACAGATGGACAAACCGAAGTGGTAAACAGAAGCTTGGGAAACATATTGAGAAGTTTAGTGTATCAAAATCCTAAGTAGTGGGATTTAGCACTTACTCAAGCTGAGTTTGGTTATAATGACACTACAAGCTAAAGTACTGGGATGAGTCCATTTCAAATTGTTCTTGGAATGAATCCAAGAGGTGTGTATGCACTCAGAAATTTGAGAAAATAGGAGACAAGAAGTGCAAAAGCTGAAGAGTTTGCAGAGTAGATGCAGAGAATACAAGAAGATGTCGAAGACAGATTGTAGGAAAGCAGTGGAAAATACAAACAGGGAGATGACACGAGGAGGAAGTAAAATAATTCCAAGTGGGTGATTTAGTGATGGTTTACTTGAGGAAAGAAATATTTCCTGTTGGGAATTATAACAAACTAAAGCTTAAAAAGGTAGGGCCGTGTAGAACTGTGAGAAAAGTTTTAACCAGTGCTTACAAAATTAAGTTGCCAGAAGGGATTGAAATCCCGCCTATCTTTAATGTGGAAAATTTGTACCCATACAAGGAGACAAAGTCAAAGCTACAAAAGGAACCTACAGGATATGAATTTTAGACTTTAAATTGGGAAGAACAAATGCCAAAGACAATTAAGAAAGAGGTGGAAGTTGTTATGGAGAAAAGAGAAACTAAAAGAATGAGAGGACATGTTTACTTTAAGTATTTAGTCAAATGGAAGGTACAACTAATATAGGATGCCAGTTGGTTAACAGAAACAAAGTTGTAGAAGTATGGAGTAAACCCTGAAAGTCTAATGGATGATTCTTTTCTTGCTGTAGGAGCATCCAAACTTAGCCAACAATGTGATTTTATATTCACATGTTGTGGCTAACATGAGATGAATTTCATTGACCTAGGTGGTCAAAATCAATTTTAATAGAGAGAGTTGGTTCTCTCAAATTTATTTATTACTTCAATATGGTGATAATTAAATCATTGTATTATTTTTAGAACAGGAGATAAGTTTTTAGAATAGGTATGCATCAAAGCTTGAGAATAGGGATTTAATAGTTGAGCTGATAAAAATATAGATTGAGTTGTCAGTGTAGTTAGGATGGGATTTTATCCATAAAAGAGAAAAAAAATGTAATGATAGGGATATATTTTTTTGGATGGAATAAAAGAGGGAATAAGTAAAAGATTGAGAGAGAGATACTCTTGGCGAGGAAGAAGAGCTTAGACAAATCGTTGTAATTGAGCCGAGATGGCCAAGACTCTGTAATTTCTATATTATTATATATTTGATTAAGTGTGGTGTTGCATGTTATTCCTAGTGCAGAGTTTCTCTTCAATATGTGTATCGTCGTTTTGTACCCTAATAGGGTGTTATTTCCATTTATGTGTTTATTGTTAATTAGAGTCAATTAGCGTTAAGGGTTAACATTGATATTAGGCACTAATATTATTAAACATGTGTGGAGTATTGGAAAGCAGTAAGTGGTATATCACATGGAAAATAAATGGGAAATGGTATTTCTCCAAAGTATACGATTAACCTAAGCTGGTGACATGTTGCACATGAAAACCACTTTCCTTGCGCACTCTCAACCTAGTATCTCTCATGAAGGAATTCAAACGAGATAGTGTGATAACTGTTAGATCGAACAGGATAGATCGATGGTGATTGTTCAGCTAGTTGGCGCGTGATATGATGCGATATTCATCGGATCTTAAGAAGCTAGATCAACGGTGGAGATTGAAGTGCTTGGTGAGAAAGAAGTCAAAGTAGGACCAATAGTGGTTGGTAAGCTTAGCAGGACCCTCGGGAGGAAATACATGTACATAATCTTATTAATGCGCAACTGATTAGTTTTTAAGTGAACCATTAGTCTAATTCTAGACTACCATCATCCCTTTGATGACGTTGCTTTCGAGTATCTGATGACCATGTTTTGGAAAAAGGATCATCACTCACTTGCAAATTTGAGGCTAGATGAAATCATTGATTGGCATTCCCAAAATGTGGTGGACTGCACATACTAGTGTTTACTAACATATTCAATTTACTATTACAGTGCACTCCTTTTTAAGGGGTCGTATTGTCTTGACAATTTCGTTCTTAAAGGATGAAATTTGCTGGAATTTTTTCGGATTTTTGCAACTTCAGGTTGCATGAGAGTAGAACAAGTTCATTAAAAATCCAATTTATTCTAACAAACGTTAATATGACTAGAGTTAATTTGAAGTAAAAGGAGCCACAAGGGATTAAACAATTTACATACTTGTAAAATCCATTAAAGATTTTCAGGATAAACGATTTGACCGTTATATTTGATTTCTACTTATATAGTACATCTTTTATTCTGTTATATCTTAACATATAATCGAACTGCTTGAAGTTCCATCAGACTACCAACCACAAAATCCCTTTACTTTTTTTGAAAACCAATGGATTGTAACCTGATGTTGTTTGATCTTAAGATTTTCCCAAAATTAATAGAAAGAGCTAAAACAAAATGAAGAAAATAAATGTCAAACCGCATTTTGAAGTGTTGATTCCTTGGGGTTATTTGATACATTGAGTAATGGTCACATGGGGAAGAAGGTGCTGATGTTGTTATTTACCTAAATCAATTAGATTGTTTACACATTAAGTATACTAATGCTAATAATAAGGTTGAATTTGTTGTTTATTGGATTTTAAATATACATAAGGAAAAAATAAGAAAGACGGGATTTGAAGAAAAGACAAGATTTGAAGAAGGATGTAGCTCTCTGAGACAATCACTCACTAAGGAGACACACACATGACACAAAAATAAAAAAGGACATGATTTGAAGAGAGCATTACTCACGAAAAAATTGCTCACTCCCAAGACTGCGCCACACACACAAATTGTATTCACCATGCAAGCGAATCATTACATATATAGGATTATATTATCATTGAACAAATTCCTAGAATATAGGAACTGCTAGCTAACAATGACTAATTAAGGAAAATAGTTAATCAACACACAACTCGTTGTAATTATAGGATAATCTTCTAGAGATTTCTCCATTATTCCAACACCCCCCTTAATGGAGAAATGTGATTTATACCACACCCAAGTGATTCCTACATACTTCAAATTTTTCCTTTCCAAGAGGTTTTGTAATGATGTCAACCAAATTTTCATTGGTATTACAATAGATTAATTAAATTTCCTTGTATTACATCTTTTCCCTAAAACAATGATAATGTGTCTCAATATGTTTTGATCTTGAATGGTACACAGGGTTGTTGGCTAGTTTAATGGTGCTTCAATTTCCACACTTGATGATAGTTGGCAATTTTTTGTACTTCTCCCAATTTTTCAAGAATTCAACTCAGCCAAATTGCTTCAAACATAGGACTACACAAAGCTTTGTGATCAAATTTAGTGAATGACAAAGAAACAATTGGTTGGTTATCACTGCTCCAAGCCACATTCCTAGATCAAGGACTAAATCCATAACATGAAGTTGATTTTCTTTCATTAGGATTTCCTGCCCAATCTAAATCAAAATAGCCTTCCATCTCAACATTGAAATCATCATTACATTTAATACCAAAATTAATCATTCCTTTTAGATACCGAGGAACTCACTTCGCAACTCCCTAATGGTTTTCAAGACATTTGGACATGAACTAGATTAAATTGCTAACTGAATATGCTATATCTGGCCTAGTTGTAATGAGATAGTTTAAGCTTCCCACTAGTTGACAATACAGTGTACTATCCACCTCTCTTTTCACGTCATTAATGTAGATTTTGACATATTGTTCTATTGGTATTGATACTTCCCTACATTAGTCCATTTTGAATCTTTTTAATAACTCCCTAGTATACTAACTATGTGTAAGCAATGTTTGTCTACCTTTTCTCCATATCTAAAGACCTAGGAAATAATGCAATTCACCAAGCTATTTCATTTCAAAATCCTGTGATAGTATTATTTTAACTTCATCAATTAACTTAGAAGCATTGTCTATTATAATAAGATCATCAACATACAAAAAAATCATAATAACACACCCCTTCTGATCTGTCTTGATATACAAATTAGGGTCACTTTTTCTTTTCACAAAAACTTTTTGAAGAAAGAAAAATTCAATCTTCACATACCATGATCTTGGTGCCTATCTCAATCCATATAATGGTTTCTTTAACTTACAAAAAATATGCTCTTGACCCTTTCTAACAAACCCTTCAAGTTGAATAAGATATATTTCTTCTTTTAGTTCCCCATTCAAGAAGAACGATTTAGCATCTAGTTGATGTAGTTTCTATTTATGTTTTCTAGTTAAATAAATCATCAATCTAATTAAATTTAACTTAGTTACAAAGGAAAAAGTTTCTTCATAATCCTTTGCCTCTTTCTATGCGTATCCATTTGCAACTAACATGGCCTTATATTTATCTATACCTCCATGCATTTTAAATTTAGGTTTGAACAACCATTTGGATCCTATGGGTACCTTATTTCCATGTAATTTTGTTAGTTCCAAAGTATCATTCTTCATTATCGAACCATATTCTTCATTCACTGCATCTATCCACTATTTATGTTCATTATCTTTTTTTAAACTTGAAGGTTCTATGACATTCATAGCTTTAGTCATTAAAGCTGTGGAGCGTTTGAAAGGTATGCTTTTTGAATAGCAATCTAGTGGTTTTCTAATAAGTTTCCTAACCTTTTCTGCATTTAAAGTCTAAAGAATAAAAGGATTTTGATAAATTGTGTGAAAATGGACGAA
>APFE031310096.1:0-11172 GCA_000404065.3 Pinus taeda
ATATATCAATAAAAATGTTTCACTGTCAGAGGATTCAAATATGGAACATTGCTGTAAGCAAAGCATGACATATTTGGCCTGTACATATGTCGATCACGAAAGGTGAATACCTGCTATGAGCAGGAGGCTAACACCACCATAGGACTAACCTAGTCTAATTCTTCTATAGGCTCAATAATTCTTGCTGTGAGCATCTTATCCAACTCTTCACACACATTCTCTTTGTATTTAGGATTCAATCGGTATGGGTGTTGCTTTACCTGCTTCACATCTAGCTTTAGATTGATCTTCATAATACCCAGATCACCTACTATCTCTTTTAGATCAGAGAACTTTTTTGGAAACAAGTCTTGATATTCCCTTAATAACTTCACGACCTTATGAACTTTTTCCTCATCCCAGTAATCACCTAATTGGGTTGTGTTATATTCTTTCCACAACTAGCTTGTTGTGGAAAGAATATAACACAACCCAACATTCTCCCACTTGTTTTTTTCTTTCCACAGGGGGTCATAGGAGAGCTTAGTTATTTATCCAGCCTTGCAACGCCCATTGTTTCTCTACACTAAGCAAACTTCTCAGAGCTCACAAATTTTGTCAATGCATCTGCAATATTCTTTAAAGTGTCCACCTTTACCAACAACACCTTTTTGTCTTCTGTCGTATCCCTCACAAAGTGATATTAAACATCAACGTGATTTGTATTTGAATGGTAAGCAGGGTTCTTTACCAAGAAAATTACACTTTGGCTATGATAGTCTATCTGTATAGCTCCCTATCTTAACCCCATACTTGAACACAATCTTTGCAACCAAACTACTTCCTTGCTTGCATGAGTGGTTGCCATGTATTCTTCTTCTGTAGTTGATAGTGCCACTACAGATTGTTTCTTACGCATCCAACTGACTGCACCTCAAAATAGGTTAAACACATACCCACTTGTAGATCTTCTCTGATCCAAATATCCAGCCTAGTCTGCATCAACAAAGCAATGGATATCCAAAAGTTTGTCCAATTCGGGTCTTCCTTGGTAGCACAAACCATAATCCCTAGTGCCGTTCAAATACCTGAAAATCCGCTTCACTCTTGTCCAATGCTCCTTCCTTAATTTTTGACATAAACCTGCTCAATACTCCCACTACATGTACAATGTTTGGTCAAGTACATACCATCGCATACATCAGGCTACCAACTACACTTGCATATGGAACATGGGACATGTCCTCTTCCTCTTCTTGTGTCTTGGGACACTGTTCAATATATAACTTTACACCTACAGGAATAGGAACCTTCACCGGTTTACTATCTTGCATATTAAACCTCTATAGTATTGTCTCGACATACTTTCTCTGGTTTAACTAGAACTTCCTCTTTTCCTAATCTCTTTTAATTTCCATGCCTAAAATATAGTTTGCAACGCCAAGATATTTCATGTCGAATTTGGAGGAAAATTGGGTCTTCAAATCCTGGATAATTTATTTTTCACTTCTAACCATAAGCATATCATCCACATATAAGACCAGATAAATACCAAGGTCACCAATTAATTCAAAATACACAAAGTGATCTTCTTTGCTTCTCGTGAAGCCAATTCCCCGTATACATGTATCAAATTTCTCATACCACATCCTTGGTGACTATTTTAACCCATACAAATACTTTTTAAACTTGCATACTAGTTATTTCTTACGCTTCACTGCAAAGGCTTCAGGTTGCTTCATGTCAATCTCTTCTTCCAGATCCCCATGAAGATTCTTCACATCCATCTGTTCTACCTCAAAATCAAAATCAGCAGCAATAGATAAAAGTAATCTAATAGAAGCTACCTTGGCAACAGGAGAAAAAATATCAACAAAATCAATTCTAGCACCTGGGAATAACCTTTTGCTACCAACTGAGCTTTCTATTTCTCCATCTTTCCTTCTACATTCATCTTCTTCTTGAACACCTATTTTCTACCAATGGGTTTCCTTCCAGCCGGCAGCTCCACCAGATCCTAGGCCTCAATTTTGTACAAAGATGCCATTTCATCAACCATGGTGTCTTTCTATAGTTTTCCATCCTCTAAATCTAGTGCTTCCTTCACAGTTATGCGATCATCATCAGTAATATATAAATTAAAATTTTTAACATGAATTAGATGGACTATACCTTTCTAGTTTCCTTCTTTCTCGAACTTATCTTCTCATAGCCAGAGTTTGTGGCTCTTCATCTTCTAATTCCTCTTCTGTTGTAGAGTCTGATTCTTCCTCCTTTAGCTCAAACTCTATCTTATTAGGTTCCTTTGGTTGGAATTCATGTTTAATAACATATTTCACCTCTCTAAACACCACATATCGGTTGTACATAAATAACCTTCCTTGTTACTGGGTTCCAAAGCTTATAACCCTTTAGACCATTCTTATACCCAATAAAGATGTAGTTTTCAGATTTACTATCCAACTTTGTTCTTTTCTCCTTTGGAACATGTAAATATACATCACATCCAAATACCCTCAGATGTGAAAGAGAAGGTTTCTTACTAGTCCATACCTCTTGTGGAGTTTTATCCTCCAATGCTGATGAAGGTGATTCGTTGACCAGGTAACATGTAGTCTCCACCGCCTTTTCCTGGAATTCCTGTCCTAACATGACACCATTGAGCATGCTTCTAGCCCTTTCCATCAATTTCTTGTTCATTCTTTCTACAACTCCATTTTTCTCAAGTGTGTATGGAGTAGTCTTCTACCATGCTATACCACACTTCTTATATAACTCTTCAAATTCCTTCTTGTAAAATTCTCCACCATTATCTATCCTCAGCACATTTATCTTCTTCTCTATCTAGTTTTCCACTAGAGCCTTAAAGTATTTAAACATGTCAAAGACTTCAGATTTCTTCTTGAGGAAATATATCCATGTATTCCTTTACAAGTCATCTATAAATGATACATAGTACATAGACTTACCCAGTGATGGAACCTTCACAGGTCCAAACAAATCACTGTGCACAAGCTCTAATATATGTTTCTCCCTCATACCACGAGAGGGGAAACTCACCCGATTATGCTTCCCATTTACACAAATTTCATAGAAATAAAAAAACAAAGATCTATAAGTCATACCTTCTACCATAACTTTACCATGAAGTATTTGAAGGCCCTTCTCTCTAATATGTCCAAGCCTTTGATGCCATAGCATGGTCTTTTCTCTAGAGACGACTAGATTTTCTGCTCCACTTTCAGGAACCACAGAACGATTGCACCCATCAGCAATAGTGCTACCTTGTAGCTTGTACAAAGTTTCAATCCAAAATCCCCTCATAAATACCAGTGCTCCCAGAACCATATTGTAGGTATCTTGTTCAAACTCTATTTTTACACTTGCATCATCCAAATTTCTTACAAAAATTAGATTTTTAGCCAATATGGGAATATGCAGAACACCCGAAAGTGTTCTAATACTTCCACCTTGCAACTTCAACTTGAATTTTCCATGACGAACAATTATAGCCTTCCTTTCATCCCCCAAGAAGACATATCCACCATCGTATTTCTCACACTTGCAGAACCACTCTCTATACGGAGTGAAGTGAAATGATGCACTTGAGTCAATAAACCATGCCTCATGATATATGTGTGTACTTGAAGAAGAAGAAAAGTACACATCCCCACCTTCATCTGAGGTGGTATTCGCCTCTGTAGAAGGAGCATCATCAGATCCCTTTCCTTTGATAGGAGATTTAAATTTATAGTCCCTTTTGTAGTGCCCTTCCTTTACGCATTTCCAACACACCTTTATAAATTTTCCTAGATATTTAGATCTCCCACTTGAGGAATTATTTTTGTTTCTGTTCTAGGACCATCCTCATATAGACAAGGAATCACCATTCTGGCTCTCCATATTTTTCCGTCTCATCTCCTCCATCAGCAAGGATGAGACTATTTTATCAAATTGCAAGGTAGTTGCATTGCTACCTATTGCAATAACTAGACTATCCCATGAATCTAGTAGAGAACACAACAAACTAATGCACTTATATTCATCTAAAATTTTAATATAAACATAAAATAACTATCTTACCACAGATTTAAATTCATTTATATGCTCTATCACGGAATACCCATATTTTATTGTCAAGTTATACAACATTTTCCATATGAACAATTTATTCACCAAAAACTTAGATTGGTACAAAGTCCCTAACTTGTCCCACAAAGCCTTCGATGTAGCTTCCCCTAATACATTCAACAATACTGAATCTTAGACACACAATCGTATTGTGATTTTTTCCTTCCGATCCAACTTCTTCCATTCTTCATTGGACAATCTCGTTGGTTTAGTACCTGGTTCCACTACAATCTATGGATCTTTATCCACCAATAGATCCTCCATATTGAGTTTCCACAACTCAAAAATTTAACCATTAAATTTCTCGATCTCTATCTTTCCACTACTCTCCATGTTCTTTCACCACCAGAATCAATCTCGTAGATCTCCCACTGAATAGGGTCTACCACAAGCCTAAGCAAAACCCCTCAGCAACAAAGGTGTCCCCTTGAATACAAAACTACTCTGATACTAAATGTAGGTTTTAACCCCGTACATAAATTACTTGCATACGAATTCTAAAAACATAAAATAAATAGTGGTGAGAGCATAACACATAAAGGTAATATACATAGAGATTTTCCCCTGGATCCAAAAACTGAGACTACCAGATTGATTTTTCATTATATTCCTTTCAATGTTACAATACATACATATACATGTCGAAGCATCCATCCAAAATCCATTAACCATGGATTAGATCATATCCCTTGATTGGATCTACAAAACACCATGGAATGAAAACCATCACACACAAAACCATGTGTGAAAACCATGCATATAACCATAAGTAAATTCGCCCCCTTAACATATGGTCAAAAAAAAGAATTCATGGGGTGCTGCCCAAGATCTCGTAGAGGGTGGCTACCGCCCCCCTCAAATCCCCCTGTGACCCCCTTAGTGTGCATCATCACAACAAATATGGGGCTCTACCCCCAAATTTAACTTAGTATAATGGCTAGTCATGGAAAGAATATAACACAACCCAACACACATGCATTGCATGCCCTATAATATGCTTTAGATTCTTTATGCAGTGTAGGCCACCATAAACATACATGCAAAATCTTTTGTGCTATTGTCTTTCCTGCATAATGTCCTCCTGCAGCCCCTTCATGAGCTTCAACGAGGATGCTATTCTACTCAAAATTTGGCACATATCGTCACAATATCTCGTCTACACCCATATTATATAAATGTCTTGTAATCACAGAGAAATATGTTGTGTGCACTACTAGTTACTTCATATGGTGACTCGTATACCCTTCCGGTGCCATTCCTATGGTAAAAAAGTGAATAATATCTGCAAAGTGGTGATCTTCTATGTGCACTATGAAGAGCTACCCATTGGGAAACCCTTCCTCCAAATTCGTAGGATCCTCTCCTATTTTGATCCATGATAGATGGTCAGGTCCTGCATTCAACCTTCCTAGCTTCACAATCACCTCAAAGTCATACTCTTGGAATAGCAGCAACCATTGGCAGATATTCCTCCCCATCATAGGCTTATTGACCAGGTATTTCAAGGCAGAATGATTTATGTACATCTTGAAGTTTCCTTCCAACAGATAGTGTCTTAACTTCTACAGTGCGTATACCATGGCCAACCCTTCACTCTCTATCGCTGAGTAATTTTTCTTGGACTTCGATAATTTCCTAGTTGTGAAGGCTACAGGGTGGTCCATCTCTCCTCCATCAGCCTCTGTTAACACTACTCCCAACACAATGCAAGAGGAATCGAAATGTACGTGGAATTCCTTCTTCTAATCCAGGAATACCAAACGTGGTGGGGTGACCATATTTTCCTTCAAAACATCTAAACTGTGCTAACATTCTTCATAACAATAGAATGTAGCATCCTTCTTTAGCAGTTTCACCATGGGCATGGTAATCTAAGCATAAGCCTTGATGAACTTTATGTAATATTTTGTATGTCCAAGCATTGCGTGCAACTGTTTGACAATTCTTGGGGCCTCCAAATTCACTATTACCATTATCTTCGCAAGGTACACCATCAACCCTTTCTTGCACACCAGATGAGCCAATGAGATCCCAAAGGGGACACACAATAGGCACTTCTTGAGATTTAGCTCAATCTAGTACGTGCGGTGTGTATCTAGCATCAAGCATAGGCTCGCTATAGGGCACTTCACTAAACCGAACATTGTGCATTCATCAAATTACACCTCCAAGAACTTAAGGGTGAACTCCTTAAATGTTGCTATAAATATGCGAGACAATATTGCAGGCACATTCTTTTACAGTATACTAGAAACAACCCCATTTTGTCATGAAGGTTGTTTTGCTCCTATCTTCTGGCACAATCTTGATCTGATGGTACCCAAAAAATCCATTAGTGAACGAGTAGGCCTCCTGTCCTCCAACATTGTCTAATACCTCATTAGTAAACAGTTTTGGAAAAGGGTCATTGATGCAAGAATCATTAAGCTTCTTTAGATCTATGCAAATCCTTATTTCTCTGTTCTATTTCTTCTCTTGAATCACCATCAAGCTCACCCAATTATATTCTTCCACAGGGTCGATGATGCCTACTTCTAGCATCTTATCCAACTCCAAGTGGACCTTCTCCTTGTATTTGGGATTAAGGTGATACGAACTCTACTTAAAGGCTTCACGTTCAGTTGCAAAGTGATTTTCATCGCAGCCAAGTTGCCTACGATGCCCTCCAGGTCCGAAACATTTGTAGGAAAAATATCCTAGTACTCACAGAGTAACTCAAAAACTTTATCCACTATGGCATCGTCCCCGTAATCCCAAATCTTCACAATTTTTGGCTCTACTTTAGTACCAATGTTAACAATTTTGGTTTTCAATGGCGATATGATGCCTCAGTTCTCTATTTGTGGACCTTCAAATTTGCAATGGAATTTTTCCTCTGGAATATTGATATTTCTTAGATCTTTATCCTCCCCCTCAATGGTCACATTATAACATTCCAGTGGATGGTGCAGCTAGGTGCTCCAATCTAGTTGAAGCAACTCCAAAGGTTCTTGTAGAATTCTAAAGATTGTTGCCTTAATCTCCTACAGAGATTCATCAATGCTTTCAAACCCATATTCAAAACTGAAGGTCTTTAAGAATCCTTCCCTTAATATATCCCACTCCACAGTGCCATGACGGAGCTCTGTTTCCATATACCAATTCATAGGAATTGTATCTAAAGTGTGACAGAATAAGTTCACCCACTCCGACTGCGGCTCCATTCCATAAGCTTTAGTCCACTTCCATAAATGATCTCATGGATCATTTCTGCCATCGTATTTCTCAGTTAGTCAAATTTTAGGATGACCAAATCGCAACCTCATCATCCTTCTATCATCTTTCCATTCATTGAAGCTGCCCTTGTGCATACCCACCCATCGTGCGGGCATAGCGCAAAGGGACAAATCTAGTGCTTTGAATCGATGATCCTCAGGGAATTCTCATTCAAAGGCATCCAAAAAATTATCTAAATTAGTTAAACCATCATAATATGGTAAATTTATTACCTCTAATGGCACACAATGTAATGATTTAGCCATCATGTTGCAATGCAACATAGATACTTCATGCTTCCTATTCTGCCAATGGTCCAATTCTTCATCTGAGTCTGAGGTACAAGAACATTCCCAGTCCCATGTAATCCATCCATCAGTTGTTGGGTTAATCTAGTCTTGGTCTCGCGCAATTATTTTGTAGATTTGATCCAAGTCATCATTGCTCTCTTCTTAGTCACGGAATGGTTCAGTATAGCGCGACCCTTCTATAGGGTCCAATGGTACTAAAACCCAAAGTGATTTCCTTTCAAATGACATCATCCTCCTCTTTAAGTTGGTGACACCATTCATATTAATGGCCCAATCAATTCCAAGGAGTGCAGGGTATAGGTTGCTCTCGTCAACAATCTCTAATACTTCAAAATCAGCCAGCGCGTTCGCACCTTCTATATCCACCGTCACTCCATGTAGTTGTACCATAAGGATGATATTTTGCTATTTTCCCATTCTAAGATGGGTCAGAGACCATTGCAGTGCAGGTCTCCCCATTCTTTACCATGTCTATTTAGGCAAAACGTTCGCGTTAGATCCCAGATCTAGAATGACCTAGTCCATCTCATAATCTCCTATTTGTGTGGTGAGCCTCATCTCCTGCCCTGTTCTTTCCTTATGTTTTCAAATTTTCCTAACCACGCGGTGTCTATCAGGGCAATTTTCCTTGACAACAAACTTGTTTATTAATTATTGCAAACATTTCATAACCTTTCTATCGTGCAGAAGTTTCATGCAAGTTTCCAAGAATGTGATAAGCACAGAGGGATCAACCTCTGTTGTCGTGCTAGTTCCTGGTACTCTATTTCGGCTCCTTGATGTGGATTCCTCAAAAAATATTTTCTTGGCCTCCATAAATTTTTCCTTCACACACGCCAAATCAAAACCAACTTCCTTTTCTAGGGCCTTGCAGACCCATCTGTCCTCTTCAAGTTGTTTTCCCTTGTCATCGCTAGTCTTTATTGCACTCCTCAACACTATATTCACATTTTGATCTTCTTCATAGAGCTCATCCCTCATCATTTGTAAGTTTTGCATAGTTTTTGAGGCTGTGCCTTTTTCTCCTGCATCTTAGCTATCAAAACAAGGAATTCTTCTATAGTGTGGTCAAACTAACTGTAGTATAGACATGACAGACGTGTTTGATTTTGACACTCTTGCATGTAGTGCCCTGGTGTCACAAAGTTATAGAAAATACCCTGTCCTGGGCCTCTACCAAGCCCTCCTCCTCCTCCACCCCATCATTGTCCTTGATATCCTTCATGTGCTCCTCCAGTGCCTTGATCCAGAGGTTGAGTTTCTGATTGCATTTTGTAGGTAGTCATTCTTTCCATCATCAACTTGTAGCTACAACTATGGTGCTCATTGTGGCCCACTGATTTGTAGAAATTGCAGAACAACTATTGTGGAATTTGAACAAATTTTTGCAGCAAATGAAAATTCTCTGTTACATGTTTTCTGGCCAATTGAAGAATAGTGCACATAGTGTGGCCCCCACACTCGGCCCAACTAGAGCTTCTGGCCTTAGGGGAATTGGTCGCCCTCTTGTAATATAATTAGTGAAGATAGGGCAGTGGTGTTTATCATGCCCCTAGCTTTTACACTTTAGGAACTAGACTTCCTCGCACACCTCTGGCCTAGCCTCCTTCTATTTTTTTAGGCTCTGCAATTCCAAGCATAGGTTCTGCAACTGTGAGTGAATTTGTTGGACTCCAAAAGTCGCGTCCTGAATAGGTTTCGCATGAGATCTCATCAAGATTTCTAGGGATTATGCCTAAGTTCCTATCTTCTGTTGTGACAAAGAAATCCTCAGGTGGGGTAGAAGTGAAGCTATAAACCACTTGTGGTGCTGACAATCTGTGAGCTGCATATTAGCCTCATGGATCATAGACTTCAACCTATGATCTAACTCCCAAGGTGTTTCATCAACCCTCATCATGATTTCCTTAAATCCAACCACTTATTATTAGTCAGACTTAGGCTTACTAAAATCTTTGTTTAAAGCATCCTTAGTCTCTGCTAGTATTGCTATAGGATGATCAACACAATACTTAATAAACCACATCAGTGCGCGATGTTGCATAGCAGTAACTAACTGTGCCTTGTTTATGTTATCATCACTGATCTTCTACGTGGTCCACACAACATTCGTAAAAAAGCAAAACTGATATGTATCTTGCTCCCTATACCCTTGAAAATTGGCATCTTTATTGAGTTTGACATGTTGAACGCTAGTGGTGGTGGTAGAGGTGTGGGCAAAGGTGTATGTTGTGGAGGTGAAGGTGGAGGTGGAGTGGATGGATGATGTATTTGTGGAGAACCTTGTCTTATCAGCTGGAAAACACTTGGTGGTGAGGCCTGTACCATTCCTTCGTCATTTCTCAAACGAGGTCCAATCAATGGGATATATTCAGGGCCTGCATTTTCTCAATTTCTAAAGATCCATCCACTTTGCATAGATCTAAACATCAAGGAAACAACATAACCTATTTCTCACATAAGAGAATCTTAATCTTGGTGTTGGGTGTGGCCTTTTACCTATTTTTTGCACCTTCTTTACCCAGTTTTGATCCTTTTATCCTCCAGGCCTATGAACTTTACATGATTAATTCCCCTTTTTCTCACTTTTATAACATATTCTACTGTCATGTTATTTTTCCGTATTTTATTAAATAATACAATGCTTTATTCCTTTTTATGGCTAACTGGGAAATCATTGAAGGAGTATTTTGGGAATCTCTTCTCCGTTTAAGATGTTTCTCTAAGGAACAAAGTTTTGGAGTAAACAAGCAGTGTTCATTAACTACAAAGAAGGGTAGAGCAGTTCGTTGTTACACCTTGTTTGTTGTTACTGGTTGTTGTTACACCACGCACTAATATGAAGGTCCATTGTTACACCAAGGGTGTTGTCGCTAGTGATTGTCGTAATGTCCCGAACCACTTATTCACTCATAGGGTGTTGTTGCACCGAAGCTGGAAAATGTGGGCACTATTCCACATAACAGTTGTTGACATTAGGAATTGTTTATTTTGGAAGCAAGAGACCCAAACAGTTGCAATCCTAACTATTTAGAAATAGGTTGTAACTACTTTTATTTTCTATCAGCATGAGAATTGTGAGATTCTCATGACTAATCTGTTTCTAATTTTGAGTATGTAGTAACTATAAAGGAACTCGATTTTCCATGTACAAGGTCATGGCATATATAAGAGTATTGTTACTCTGCTTCTGTATTTCTAAATTATTTTAATATTAATCATCACAGTGATGTTGTTACTACTTTTCAGCTGATTCGTTAATTACTTTTGTGTTTCCCATGCACTTTGCTAAGGAGGAAGAGACCTCCTCTTTGGCAGGGACTCTAGTGATAGAGGTAGTGTACATTCTAGTTTCGCTAATTATCATATGGTTTCTTGTTGTTGCTGTGCAATTTGTGAATTACATTTTCTACTTTTCTAATTCGCCGTAAGGCGTTCCTCTGGGAAGAACTCCCCTCCAGTGCCACGTTGTACCTTCCTGCGCCATTGATTTCGT